>JAUMHI010000064.1:581095-600384 GCA_032359435.1 Enteromius unitaeniatus
ATATTTGATGTTTGTTTATTACAGAAACTACCTCAGATTCACTAAGATGTGTATGTGGTGAAATCTTGCACATTAAACGATTAAACTCAAAAGATGACTCTGACTCCCTTACAAGAGTACTGCAGCAGTCAATAATTATAAATCAGCAATCAGTGGGCAATCCCCAATAAATAGGAATGCTAATGATCCACTAGTCAATAATGAGATTTGGTCCCTGTACTAAAGTGTTACAAAATTCCTGTATTTGCAAAAATACTGTGTGTCTACACTGGCACATAATTTGCAGACTGTAATTTATGAAAACAAATGCTCCAAATTGTTTTCACTGGTAGTACGAGTATCTATAGTACATCAGAAATACAATACTGCATATGAATAGAGGCAAATCAGTGTAACGGGTGTAGACTAAATATATGCCGAAAGTAACATTTGAATATGGTGACCTTCCTGTGCAGTATGTTAAAAGGAGTGGTATGCCTAAATTTACAGTTTCATAAAATAGTATAGTGAAAAGTACCTTTAAAAATCCACCTTTAGTTCATGAAGAGCTGTTCAGATAATTAATATGGTGCTGAATTTCTTCCTTGTAGATGAGAGAACGCAAAGCAACTAAATTTTGCGAGCTATAGTGTCAACATTATGCATGACTTTACTTAATTAAACCGGTGTGAATGTAATGTGTAATGTGTGATTGATTGGAACTACTGTATAAGAGGGCAACTCTAGAGCACAGCCTCGATCAATATAATGAAGACTGCAAAGAGAGAGCTTCTGAAACATATAAATAAAAAAATTAGCTAACACTTTACTTGAAGGGATGTGCATAAGACTAACATGACACTTTCATAATCATGACATGACATATGTCATGAACATAAAGGAGGATTAATCCATGTTTATGACAAATGATCTTAAGTGTCTTTCACTGAGTTATATTATTTTTAATCCAAATGTGACATTGTTTGAGATAGCTTTGTTATGACAACTTGACATAAACTACTACATTATAACCTGTCAGTGTTTTTGTTTTTGCAGCGAGCCCTACTTTGCAATCATGGCCACTGAGAGGTTATGTTGTCTTGTTAATGTAAAGTTGTCATGAAAAAGATACTGACAGGTTATAATGTATTGGTTTATGTCAAGTAGTCATAACAAAGATTATGAGATTGGTGAAGTGTTGCTGTGATGTTGTCCTTGTGCAAGTTTCTCCTATCTCAAAACATATCTGGAGCTCAATCAGGTGTTTGCTCACTTCTTTTATTAAAGCCCTTCTCCAAAATTTCTTAAATGCAATATTCATGGAGACCACTCTGCTCAGGTTTAAATGCAGTAGATTATATATGAATATATATATATATTTTTTGTTGTGTTCCCCACATCTGTACCTTAGACAGGATTGCTGTTTCTGAGATCTGTTTATAGCTCTTACAGGTTTATGTCTTTTCAAATCATGTCCAGTCATTTGAATTTGCCAGATTTATTTAAATTAATCCATGGAAAACTTGAGTTAAATTCAAAAGATATTAAAGCACATCATGTATGAATATGCATAAGAATCCACTGCATAAATAAAGTAGATATTTAATAAAGTCTGTATTTGTAATGGCATCTGACCAAACAGATAACACGTTGTAAGCGCAAATTCACAACATGCCGTCATCATGCAACATCATGGCATAAAACATGTGCTCACAAAATCATGATTTTGCACATTTTATGTAACAGGCCCTGGACAGGCTAAAATCATAAATCTTAAATCAAGACAGAAGAAAGCTTCTCCACAAAGAGATGCTTATAACATGAACCTGCTCAGCAGCAATAACTGTGAGATACACTTTAAGTGAGCCCAACAGAAAAAAAATTAAATGTAGAAAAAAGAACATAAACCTACAGGGCAGTAAACTGGATTCACACCATGCCGGAAAAAAAATACATAAAGGAACGCCACTTAAAAGCTTGAAGACACCTTGAAAGGGGGCTTTTCTCCAGTGAGATGGCCAGATCAGGGCAACCAAGAGAAGTCAGACCTTGTCCTTTTGAACTCTTCATGAATCGAGACATGTCCCCTGTGTTCTGTAAACCAAAATATTTTGAACACTGAACTATTGCAAGTAAACTTCAGATACACCTTAAATAACTTATTTAACTTACTTAAATTATTAAAAGGCCCTCATCAGTAGTGACATTAAAACATTTTAAGGCTTAATAATTGTCATGCTCAGTCAAAGGCAGAGACAAGGAGGTAAAGTTTAACAGGCAAGTTCTCTTTAGTTTCACAAAACAGGAGGAGCAAACAAGAGAGAGAGAGAGAGAGAGAGAGAGAGATTGCTGCAGGTGAGTAACTCAGGAAAGTATTTCAAGTAGATCAACATAAACTTAAACTCAGTCCAACAGAAGATATCATAAGTATGAACAAAGGTGATACTCAGTCTCTTGTTAGGTAGCAGGGGGGTCGATTCAGGCAACAAGGCAGGCAGGTACCCAGCTAACACACGATGTAACAGTTAAGTAACATATTTGTCATTTTTGGTAATCTCATTACTTACCAATTGGCAACATAACCACAACGTCGTATGCACGTAATTCCATTAACATCCTATTACCAATTCACAATGTTGTCAGTATGTCCTCCTTATGTAGCAAGATAACCAAGAACGTCCCAGCTTCGTACTCTTTTCGTAATATATTAGTAATTTCATGACTTACTGGCAACGTAACTACAACGTCGTATGCACGTAATTCCATTACTATCTTTTACACATTTCTTTATATGCTCTCTGATTACCAGATATACTATTTAAAAATGTATAAACTTCGGACACACAATTGAACATTCTTTAAAGATGTGTTTATTTTCACTAAGTCAGATTAAGGACAGCAAAACTGATCACCGTGCATATTAATATTGACAAGACAGGAAAATTGAGAGTTGTGAATCTTGTATTTCGCTCATCAGGCTGTGTGACTGGAACAGACTGGACATCATACAGCACTCCTGGCTGTATGACTGAGATTGACCGAGCTTGAAACAGCCTGTCTGGCTGTAAAACCGGGACAAACAGTGCCTTATATGGCTTGCCACGGTGAAAAACGGGCTTCCAACCCCTCCGTTGCGGTTTGGGAACCGTGGGGTTTTTCGACAGATCTGTATTTCTTGTATTTCGTAATGACTTATGAAAGTAAAATAATCAAGACAGACCCGGCAAAATCACCGGCAGACTGAATCAACGTAGGCAAAGTCAAAGAGTAAACGTAATCCAAAGCGAAAGTCAAAATCCAGATAATCAGTGTCCGAAGGAGAAGGCAAGGCGGAGGTCTGTGGAGAAGCAGATGTCAGCAACAAGTAAATCCAAACAGTGAAACAAACAAGATACAAGAACACGAATGACAGGCAAAGACCGGGTTGACAGTGTAATGAACCGTGAAGAGACAAACACACAGACTGGTTTATATACAGGTGGTACTGATTGAATCATTGAACCTAATTCAGAACAGCTGTGAAGGAGAGGTGCATTCTGGGGAATGGAGTCCAGGAATGAAAACAGACACAAAACAAATTACATAGAAAAGCTGGAGTGCCAAACCCAGTCTTTAGCTGGCAGCTCCAGCTGGGCGTGACATAGCCCCCTCCTTAAGGAGCGGATTCCAGATGCTCCTGATGCTGAAAACGATGGAATGACAACCAGGGAGGAGCGGGCGGTGGGAACGCCCACCTGGGGGAGTCCATGGAGAGGGTGCCCACCAGGGTGGAGTAGGCGGCGGAGAAGCCCACGGGGTGGAGCAGGCGGCTGAGAGGCCCACCGGGGCGGAGCAGGTGGTGGAGAAGTTCTCCTGGATGGAGCAGGCAGCTGAGAGGCCCACCGGGGCGGAGCAGGTGGCGGAGAAGTCCCTCTGGGTGGATCAGGCGGTGGAGAAGCCCACCAGGGCAGAACAGGCGGCGGAGACCTCCTTCTGGGCGCAGCGGATGGCAGCAGAACCGGCTCGGCTAGGAAGTGACAGAGCCCTCTTGGGGCCACCAGACTGACTTTGCGCCCTCGAGAACCAACCAGCCTTAGCCAACACCCTTTGAAACCTGACCGACAGCGAGTGTGCCCTCCGAGGCCAGACTGCCGCTGACATCACCCTCCGAGACTGAGCCGACAGGGAAGACGCCCTGCCTGACCAACTGAACCATGTTTCAGGGACCTCCATGGGCTGTGCAGCCACCAACGAGGCCTCTGGGGATTCTATGGCTGAAACTGACATCTCCAGAGGTAGTGCAGCCTCTGGCGGACCCAATGGAGTCTCTGTGCTACACACTGGTTCAGGCCATGGGGAAAAGCTGGAGTGCCAAACCCAGTCTTTAGCTGGCAGCTCCAGCTGGGCGTGACAAGCACAGACTGGCAAATTATCTCATCTGCCGCAAAGGACAGTGCATTTGACTGAGGCACAATTTTACTTCAAGTTCAAGTGTCTGATAAAAGAATGATCTTTTCTAGTCTTACAATTTATAATAAATAAATAGGTCAAACAAATCTATTAAACAAAGATTTTGAACTCTTGAAAGATGCTAAACCCCTTTTCAATATATATATATTTTTTAAATAGTAACCGTTAGCCAGCCCACTTTTGTCTGTGAGTTACCATGACAACCGGGAACAGCAGCTGCTGGAGAGGAGAGGACGCGTCTGATATTTCTCCTTTTTCGTCGGTTATACCAAAGAAAAGTATTTATCTATTTATTTCTATTTATTTGGAAATAGCCCTTTCGGCGCAGAATCTGGAGGGCACTCTTGCAGCGCAGACTCTGGAGGGTGCTCGTGGGCAATCTAGGAGCTGGAACCATCACTACTGGCTGTGACTCCTGAACTGGATCGGCTTCACTGGACAAGAGAGACAGATGGAAACTTCCTCTAATGTCAACAATGAACCTTCCAGCCACAAGGCCCGATCCATCAGCTGTAAGAGGGAGCCCGGATTGTCGGGTAAGGAGACCTGCATGGCCAAATTCTCATTCAGCCCCAGCCAAAACACTGTTCTGAATGTTTGCTCGCTCCAGGGAATTAAATGATAAAGCTTCGCAAACTCCTCTACATATCCCTCAATGGGACAACCCCTCTGAGTGTGGATCTGAAGGAATGCAGCTGCCTCTTCCTGCTCCATCTTGCTCGTCGCAATTCTGTTTATCCTTTTTGAGAGGCTGAGCTTCTGTCATGCTCAGTCAAAGGCAAAGACAAGGAGGTAAAGTAGAACAGGTAAGTTCTCTTTATTTTCACAAAACAGAAGGAGCAAACAAAAGAAAAACGCTGCAGTTGAGTAAATAAAGGAAAGTATTTCAGGTAGACATATTTCAACATAAATTCTCAGTCCAACAGAAAATATCATAAGTATGAACAAGGTGTTCAGAATGACGGTGATTGAGGGAGTGTGAATGAAACTGTTCCAGGATCATTGACTAGTGCAGGTGAATGAGTGCTCTGGGTGCATCTGGTTACAATAATATAAGTGCATTGTGCACAAGTAAGTACTCCAAATAAGGTTTAAGCAAAATTTTTATATCAGTTTATATCTTGAGCGATACTGAATGCCAGTATATATGCCAATGGATTTGAACTGTACTTTGTATGAAATAAATGTATTTTAAATATATAAAAAAAAATATCAGGGGAATGCTCAGTCACAACCAAACCCACTATTGAATGATGGTTTTTGAGAGCTGTTTGTTGGCTTGAAGAGCCAGCCCCTTGACCACCTCAGGTCAGAGTTCAAACCATCAGCCTCATCATCAACTCTTTTGACAGGCATTTTTGTTTTGAGGCACTGGTGATGGAATACATTAGTGGTCGGTGCTAGCATCATCTTTACATTAATTGCATAATTTTGTATGGTTTTTAGACAATCGTCATCCCACTTACAAGTTTTAATATAAACAATGTTAAGTATTTTGTAGTTTACCTTAAATGCCTGTGAGTATTCAACTGTAAACTTCAACCACATTTAAAAGACAACAATTTCAAAATCATTAAATTATATATAAAGATGTATTTTAAAAGTTAAAAAGAAAAAAGGTTTAAAAAAAGTTATAGTTCAGCCAAATGCAATTATATAGATTGTACTATAACACATTTTCATTAAATTGCAATAAACACATTTAGTTCACATATAGTATTGCTGTTAAAAGTGATTTTTGTCACAAGACAACTGTTGTTGTTAGCATCTGTAGAAAACTTGTTAGCATCTGTAGAAAAACTTTCTGCAGTGTTGCTGGGATCTGAATTATTTAGAAAAAAAAAGGTTTATAATAACAGCAACTAATATGTAATTTAGTGTCATATCTTTTTCTCTGTATACACTCGTGTTACAATCCACACTGACACCATACTACACATCTTAAAATATTCGAATGCACTATTGAGCTGAATGTCAAACAGCGACAGTAATCATTTCACAATCACTGTGCTGAATACAGCACTGGTTAAGCCACAGATAGGCCACATTAGATCCCCAACAGTAATTATAAGAGTTAGATCTCTAAAAGCAGTAAATTCCACTTCAAGATTGAGTGACTTTATCAATAATTGATCTGCCCTTCACTGAAGCAATGCCTCACTGAGAGAGAAAGGGAGTGCCATAAAATTAAGTATGTCAGTCTTAGCAATTTTTTTTAACTGTCACACTTGAATTTCTTTTCCTCACTACTTCCACCTACTTTATTTTAAACCAGGGTAATTACAGTATGTAGAAATTATGCCATTTTGTGCCCAGTTTGTGTTCTCAAATTAAAATCTTTTGATATAATTAACTTTTTCGTTTGAATTGATGTGTCTAAAATGCTTGAAATTAAGATTTGAGAAAAATTTGAGTGACCATTTTTCTGAAGACTGAAATAATATAATAATAATTATAATGATAATAGTGTCCCTCTGCTTCAGAAGTTTATTTTTTCTTTTGAATTGAAATCTTTACCTAGATCTCTTAGAGAGGCTAATATCAGTCTTATACTTAAAAAAGAAAAACCAGAGGATGAATGCACTTCATACAGGCCTATTAGCCTTCTGAATACTGATTTTAAATTACTGTCTAAAGTTTTAGCTTTGAGATTAGAGAAGATACTGCCAAGTATAATAAAAGCTGACCAAACTGGGTTCATTCATGAACGTTGTTCTAGTGACAACATGAGAAGATTACTTAATATTATTCAATTATCACAATATAAAAATCTTAATAGCATGGTTATATCTTTAGATGCTGAAAAAGCATTTGATCGGGTTGAGTGGGAGGTTGTGTATTATACATTACATTTTTATTTTTTTGAATTGGGGGATATTTTTATACAATGTGTTAAGATTATGTATGGTAGTCCGGTAGCAGCTGTTACCCTTTCAGTCGAATCACTTCGACATTACATATGGGATCTCGCATGAGAGACCTGTCGTCTTTGAGTCATTTGGAAAAGGCCAATGAAAATTGGCGTGCAATAATCACAGTCAGGTGCATCTCATCACAGCGTGAGCCTCGTCTGATGCATCATGTCTGCTGGAGGAGAACACTTTCATTTTCAAGAGTTCCTTTCCGAGTTCATGCGCTCTCGTCGTTGCAGCATATTCAACTGGGCAGCTGTCAACGGACCCGCGAGACTGGCAGCCTTTTGACCACACTATTGACCACAACATTCTCTTGAATAGACTAGAAAACTCTGATGGCATTAGTGGAAGTGTCTTAGCATGGTTCAAATCATACTTATCTGACCGCTATCAGTTTGTAGCAGTGAATGAGGACGTATCATATCGATCACAAGTGCAGTATGGAGTACCTCAGGGCTCAGTAAGTACTAGGGCCGTAACTTTTTACGCTTCACATGTTACCATTGGGAGGTATTATCAGGAGACATGGTGTTAGCTTTCACTGTTATGCTGATGATACTCAACTCTATATTTCTTCTCAGCCAGGTGAAACACACCAAATAGAAAAACTAAAGGAATGCATAGCTGATATAAAAAATTGGATGTCAAGTAACTTCTTACTGTTAAAGGTATTAATTATCGGACCTAAAAAACCCACAGGTAATAATCTAGAAGACTGTCTAACACTTGATGGATGCTCTGTCAGTTCTTCTTCATCAGTTAGGAACCTTTTTGCTATGCTCTCAAACTCCAATGCAGAAATGTTAATTCATGCGTTTATGACCTCGAGGTTAGATTATTGCAATGCTTTATTGGGTGGTTGTTCTGCACGCTTGATAAATAGACTACAGCTGGTTTACAATGCAGCAGCTAGAGTCCTTACTAGAACCAGGAAGTATGGGCATATTAGCCCGGTTCTGTCAACACTGCACCGCGAGACCGCCCTCTGTACCCTCTTGGGACCTTGCAGTCGCCCTAACTGGCCTGCGGCAAGCTCCTTTTGAGCCCCTAGCCTCAGTTGAGTTGAAATACCTGTCATTAAAGACAGCACTCCTGACGGCTTTGGCCTCTATCAAGGGGGTTGGGGATCTTCATGCCTTCTCCATCGACGAAGAGTGCCTTAAATTCGGCCCAGCTGACTCTCACATAACACTGAGACCTCGGCCTGGCTATGTGCCCAAGGTTCCTACCACACCGTTCCGAAGTCAGGTAGTGAACCTGCTAGCTCTGCCCCTGGAGGAGGCAGCCCCGTCCTTGCAGTTGCTGTGTCCTATATGCGCCTCTACATTGACCGCACTCGGAGCTTCAGACGCTCTCAGCAGCTCTTTGTCTGCTTTTGGAGGTCAGCAGAAAGGGGATGCTGTCTCCAAACAAAGGCTAGACACTTATTTGCCTGGACACTTTATTTTGTTGTATTTATTTAATAAAAATAGCCTCTCTGAGGCATGATGTCATTCCCACTGTGTCTGTGTTGGCTCGCTCGTGACAGCCCTTATAGGTTTCTCGATGCCAAGACGAACCTCTTCCTCCTGCCCCACAGTCAGACTTAGAGCGGAGTCAGTCCTGACTGTGCTTCTCTGGACTCCCTTCACCGGAGGTTGTGGCTTCAAAATCAGTCAGCCAGAAGGCTGTGTTTCCCCTCACTTATATCCATATCTTATCGATATAGGGCATTTCCTTGAAAAAAAATACATGTTCGAAATTTCTTTCATGTCTCCGCCCCCCCCAACCCATGCTTCAACTTTTTTTAAAACAAAGGATTCAAAACATAGAAGTTGGCATCCCAACAGGGCCCAGGGGGGCCCTCAGGGCGTTGGGTAGGTTACGTGCAGACTCTCCTGTTGACATGCTTGCCGCCTGTCAGCACCGGTGTCTCTGCGTAACGTGGCCTCAGGTTCGTGGCTTGTTCCATGGGTGTTCCCATATGTAATGTTGAAGTGATTCGACTGAAAGGGTAATGTCTAGGTTACGAACGTAACCCACGTACCCTGAAGGAGCGTTACATCTTTCTGCCAGGGAACGTGGGTTACATTCGTAACCTAGACATTATTACAAATGGTAGGCGCTCTGAGAGTTTTAACTTAAAAAGGGTCACTAGGCAGGGTTGCCCCTTATCACCCTTGCTTTTTGCTATGGTTATTGAACCTCTAGCAGAGGCTGTGAGGTGCAATCCGAATATTTCTGGCATTTGTGTAAAAGATAAACAACATAAGATTTATTTGTTTGCGGATGACATCCTCTTGTTTGTAACTCAACCAGAGGAGTCTATTCCTGTGATTATGGAGGTTATTGAGCAGTTAAGTGAGGTTTCAGGATATAGAATTAACTTTTCTAAATCGAAGGCAATGCCTCTAGGAAGGCAAAGGTCTTATACCCCTCCGACCTCTTTTCCTTTTAGATGGGCGACGTAAGGCTTTATCTATCTTGTAATATTCATTACCCCACTATTACAGCAAATGTATAGGACTAACTTTGACCCTCTTTTGTGACGAGTACATGAGGATTTGGATAGATGGACCCCCCTGCCATTGTCTATGTTAGGAAGGATAGCTTTATTTAAAATGGTTGTCTTGCTTCGATTTTTGTACTTATTTCAAATTATTCCAATTTTCCTAAGTTATACTGTAATTAGACGCATTAATGGCTGGTTCAGTTCTTTTATCTGGAACCGGAGGAAACCAAGACTGAAACTTGCTAAGATGCAACTTCCCAGAGATAAAAGAGGTCTTGCGGTCCCAGATGTTAGGCTGTACCAGCTAGCTTCCCAGTTTCGGTATATTTTTGAATGAGTGAAAAATGATCCGGATTCATCTTGGTTAAATATTGAATAATTTAATTTGGGTGATGGCTTAACGGTTCCTTTGTCCTGTCTACCGTTTGTGTTGGATGCTAAAAAGATTTCTGGTCTAGGGCAGAATAGTATCATTAGTAATACATTACGAGTGTAGAAATTAATCAGGAAATGGGAAGGGAAAGCCAAAACGTTGTCAACTATAAAACCAATCCAAGGAAATTATGATTTTCAGCCTGGAATAATGGACAGCGGTTTTACAATCTGGAAAGATGTTGGTATAACCACTATAAAAGACTAATTTGAAAAAAAGGTGTTGTTATCATTTGAACAGTTGAAAGCTAAATTTAAGTTACCTTAAAGCAACTTCTTCAGGTTTTTACAAATAAGGAGCTTCGCGCAGAAACATATCGGCCCTGGATTTTCCTCTTGCCCCACAACAGAACAAATGCTCTTGGAAAGTATTTCTAAGAAGTCACTGATAAAGCAATGTTATGAAGCTCTTTTAAAAGAAACGAAGGTCAATAATGAGGAGCAAGAACTGGGGCTGTCAATTGATGTAGATACTTGGACACAGATTTGGCAGCACGCTGGTAATATATCAATTTGTAATAGAACTAAAGAACTACAGTTCAAACTTTTACATCGTCTCCAAATTACTCCATTATGCAGGCATAAATTTAATCAAATTTTTTCTCCATTGTGTCTGAAGTGCAAAATAGAAGAAGGAGACTTTGTTCATTGCACTTGGAAATGTCTACATATTAAAGCTTATTGGGTACAGGTTTGTGGAAGACTTAGTCTTATATTTAATACAGAATGCCACCTCAATCCACTTTATTTGCTGTTGGGTGTTGCTGATAAGAATATAAAAAGTTTTTCAGACAGTTGTTTAATATCCTTACTTATGCTGCTTGTAAGAGTATTTTACATAAATGGATCTCTGATAAACCACCGACAGTGTCCGTGTCATGTTCCATGTCTGTTTCTGTCTATGTTTGAGTTCTATGTTGGTATGTTCCGTGGTTCCCCCCTGTCCTTGTGCACCTTTTGGTTTCGTCTTGCCCTTATTTGGTCCTTCCTGTCCTTATTCGTATTGGTCTCACCTGTGAACCCCCAGCTGTCTCCACCCCCATCGTTTAGTTCCGTGTATTTAAAGCCCGTGTTTGTGAGTGTTCTTTGTGCGATGTTGAAGTTGTATGGTTTGTGTTTCGTTGTGTTCTGCGTCGTGTTTTGCTGCCTCGTCAGCTTTATGTTCTCCGTGTTGTTTCTGAGTCTAATAAATGTTTGAAGCTGAAGCTCCGTGTCCTTCCGCTCCTTTGCTCCGCTGAGAGCGCGAGCTTACACGCACACCACAGCGAGCCGCCGTGCGTTACAGTCCGAGTGGCATAAAGTAATATTTGATTTTCTTCTCTTGGAATATGTTACTTACTGGTCAAAAGGGAAAACGGATGTGTTTTATCAGATATGGACATTTTCTTTAAGTATGTGGGCCCCAGGATTTCACGTACCTTTCTGCAAAACCTTGGAAGGTTAACATTAACATTAGTTGTTTAAACTGTCATTTATGTTGGTATGTACATGTGGACTGTATCTGTGATCACGGTTCTGTTTGTTTTATTGTTTTTCTATGTTTAAATAAAGCATAAAAAATAATAGTGTCCCTCTATGGCAGTACTGCCATGTCTATGGACTCTTGAATTGTATTCCTGGCACTCTGTACTGATGGTTAGAAAGCAGTAACCCATGGGACATGCAATTGTTTCTTAAAGAATGAGCCTCCAGCTACAGTTTATATGTGACCAAGTGCACACTGTAAAGTTTCAGAAGTAACAACCACATTTAAACATGGAAGTGAATCCCCAAAATTATTATTTTGTGTGTATGGAAGAGAACCCATCCTCAATTTGATGATTGACATTATTGTAACTATACCAGCAATGTTTTGCAATCTCACAGGTTCGATATCAACTGTTTAACATTACAACAACCTAAAGCTTGTTTTGTAATTCTTAATTAAGCTACTGTCAACAGAGCCATTGCATGTTTTTTTTTTTTTTTTTTTTTAGAGAGCTGATTCACAGAGAAAGCCGTTTAAGGACATCCACTTACAACCCAAATTCCAGTATTTTTATTCAAATTTGAATAAAATAAAAACTAAAAGACTTTGAAATCACATGACCCAACATTAGAGAACATAACACATGTTTAAATTGAGAAATTGTACACTTTTATGTACTAAATAAGCTGATTTCAATGTGATGCCTGCTACAGGTCTCAGAAAAGTTGACACAGGGGCAACAAAGTGCTGAAAAAGCAGGCAATTTTTAAAAGATTCAGCTGGAAGAAACATTTAGCAACTAATTAAGTCAACTGACATCAGGTGTGTTAGATGATTAGCTATGAAAGTGTTGTCTTTCAGAAGTAAAAATTGTTGATCTGTGATAAGATTGTGAAATACATTAAAATGTTAAATTGAAAAAGCTTCACAAATCTCATCATCTAAAGTGCATATAGCAACATTAAAAGATTCAGAGGAATAAATAGGTTACTTCCATAACCCAGGTTCCCTGAGTCACGGAAACGAGTACTGTGTCTGCTAAGACGCTATGGGAAAACTCCTTTTTTCTCCTCCTAACTGAAGCCTTTTTTAATTACGCAGTGAAAACAACCATCGGTTAGTGCAGTGCTATCTGGATAAACCAATCGGTTGTGCCCATATTCCAGGCAGGCGGGGCTCTAAGACAGCACTTGCAGGTCGCCTATTTGCTTAAATGATGCCAATGCCAGCAACAGAACAGTCTCTTAGAAAACGAATAATAAGAATATCCATACCCACAGTCTGGCCTGCTATAAGGTCGTAGAAAGGAGGTCCCATCTCAGGGGAATGGGCCACGGGGCTGCCGTCAGCATTGTGTGAAGGTCTGCAATCTACGGCTGGTTTCCAGGCAGTTGATGTACAAGCTGCTGTCTGCACCTGTTATATGTTGGCTGGGCAACAGCATGCTCTTGGCAAGATTTACCCTGAGTCTGAGATAAATGGCAGAGGAGAAATGCCCTGTGCCTCTCCTCCTCCTCTCGTGACCTGGCCAGAACAAGTGAGTCGTCGAGATAATTTGGGATGCGGATTCCCATCTGTCTCAGAGGGGAAAGCGCTGCTTCCATACACTTTGTAAACATGCATGGGGCCAGGGAGAGACTAAAGGGCAGGACCATGTATTGATATGCTGTCCCCTCAAAGGCGAATCTCAAGAATGGCCTGTGATTGGAGGGTGTAACCATTTTACCATGGAAAAGCCAGCTTTGCCTTCCAGCCTATAGCAGTGCACGGGCAGAGATGAGTGGGCACAGAGTTGTCCAGCGGTGGTAGATTGGCATAGCCCTTCTCCTCTGTGCCGTTGAGCGACGCGAAGGATGGTGAGGCAGCATTTCGAAGTTGCGCCGAGTAAGGAGAGCGCTAGGACTTAGCGAGTTCATTGTAACCCACGGGTAAGAACGGCGTTGCCTTCTTTCTAGGGGCTTGTGGGCGCCCTAGCAGGAACCACTCATCCATCTCTTGCGAGGCTGGAGGGCTCGGGGGCAGGAGTCGCGTCCTGAAAAGGACACTATCCTATCATGGATAGTAGCTAGACTGAATGCAGTGCGAGCATTCAGCACCAATCAGAACGACTTCTGCGTGGGTCTTACTGAGGCAGGAAACGCACTCCCTGTGGCTGTCCTCAATGTGCAAGGAGGGTCCTGCAGTTCAAACAGTGGTGGCCGGGCATGTCAGTCTTTGAAATTTGCTCTATTAGAGAAATTTGCTCTTCTGTGATAAACACTAGATGTCTGCATTTCAACCGCGTTGGCTTTGTGTCAGGAAAGCAAGGTGCACGTCACTGAAGGAAAGAAATTGGAAATACTGCGGCGAAGCGGCTGCTATATATACATGGCCCCATCCACTCAGGCGAGCTGCGGCAGATTGGTGCAGCAGGTGCAGCATGGTGGCTAACCGACTGGTTTATCCAGATAGCACTGCACTAAGCAATGTCCGTGCAGTTTTCACTGCGTGATTAAAAAAAGGCTTCAGTTAGGAGTAGTATAGTATAGTATTTTAGCAGATGCAGTACCAGTGAAGTGTCGAAAGGGAACTTTAGAAATCTCTGTGTCTATGGGACAAGGCCAAAGACCTTTGTTGGATGTTCATGGTCTTTAAGCCCTCAGACGATACTGCATCATTTATTGGCATGATTTTGTCATTGATATTACTAAATGGGGCCAGGAATTCTTCCAGAAACCAATTTCAGTAAACACAATCCACTGTGCAGATTAGAACTAAAGCTCTATCATACTAAAAGGAAGTGGCAAAGTATTTAGACATGTCTACATTTGACATTGTTGGAAATCTGGAACCAAATTCCAGCACCAAAACTCAAGGAACTTAACAATTGTTTTGAAAAGAAGAAATTCTACACTCTTCTAAACATACCATTGTTCCAACTCTTTTGATACCTGTAGCAGGCATCAAATTTGAAATAAGTTAATTTTGTGCATAAAATTGTAAAAATCTCAGTTTAAACATTTGTTTTGTATTTATGTTCTATTGTAAATAAAATATTGGCTCATGTGATTTGAAATTCCTTTTTAATTTTATTCAAATGTAAAAAACGTCCCAACATTTTGGAATTAGGGTTGTACTAGTGACACATATTAATCATCTTTGGGCTTGTTTATGCTTGTCTTGGCTTATAAAGTGATGCATTTTAAGGACATAATAAAGTATTGTTAAGTAATAAAGTTATATGGCTTATTTCATAGATAATGCATTTTAATTTAAAGAGACAATTCACCTAAAAATAAACATTCTGTCAATGATTACTCACTCTCATGTCGTTCCAAACTCACAAGAACTTTGGATTTAAAAAATATATATTTTAATCACTCTCCTGAAAATGAACAAAGGTCTTGTGGGTTTAAAACATTGTGAGGGTGAGTCTGAAAGAATGTTTTTGGTTAAACTATCCTGTTTATTTTAGGCTTGTTCTTACTAACCATTTTTTCATATCAAGATCTGACAACATCAATGAATCAAGATGAACTTCCCAGAACTTTAAACAGTAAAAAGTGAACTGACAACCAAATTTAGTAGAAGTGTGTACATGGCCTGTATGTCTCTCAATCTAAACTTTACACATCAGAGAGGCAGGATGTTCTCCAAAGCCTGCAGACATTCAGGCACTCATCCAAGATGAGACGATCACCATACACGTGCACACTAATAATGCACAAGGCTAAGACAGTTACAATGCTAATGAGTTGTAATATGAGTGTAATGAGACATCGAGCAGCCAGTCAATTCTGTAATATACAACCTCCCTTTCCTTGAAGGGCTCTTGCAAGAACATTGTCAAAATGCTGTTAATACTCAGGAGCTTGCAGCTATAGATATTTTTAAATGATGGCAAATCATGCACTGAACGAATGTGGCCGATCTTACCCACAGGAGATGGGCTTCCTCTGCTGTTGGGGGTGTTTTGAGTCTGTGTTGGGGAGTGCAGGTTCAGGGAGCTGATGACCGATGGGAACAGGAAGGGATAAACCCCTGCTCTGTAGCGCCTCATCTGGACGAGCATGGAACTGCAGCTGGTTCGGCTCACCGTCTTCATTCCTCGGTGAGGATCAATCTCTTAGCATGCCAGGGGGCAGAATGGCATCATAATCTCCTCCAAAGTACACCAGTCACAGCACATGACTGGGTCTGCTGTCACACAGTGGCATTTCTTCTAGTAATACATTAATCTGAAACACATCAAGATTTCTGGTATTGGTTCAAGATTTAAGGGTAATATTTGATTACGCTATTAAGATTCTTAAAAAGTGCAGTCAAGTGCAGTGTGTCATTTCTGCGGCACTGAACAGAATATTCACACACTCATAAACGTCGCATCCACTGTCTGTCATTGTTTAGAAAATCAGGCCACTGTCCTGCTATAAAAAATTTACTGTAATGTCAAACAAACAAAATGTATGTTTGTTTGCTGTTTCTGGTACAGCAACCTTGAGGTCTAAAAAGGTTCTATATGAACTATGTATTCAGGCCAGCTCGTTTTTCAAACTAGCAAAATTGATCTGATAATTTATTCCTTGGTCTTGGAAAAGGCGATACTACTTGTAATGCGTCTGAAATATCGTCTGTGACCAATGGAAATTAAACAAAAAGAAAGACTATTCAGGAAATATGTCCACTCTCTAATGTTAATGTTCTCCAATCCCTCATTCATCTGAAATGTTACTCACAACTGTAAATGGATTTTGAGATCAATGTCCCAGTATGCATGCGCTTCATTTAATGTTTGCTTATGCTTGAAAGATTGATCATCTGGATTCCATCATGCACTGATGTACAAATGAGAGATATGAGATAGGATGAAACAACAACATCAGGCAAGAAAGAGTGAGTTACTAGTTACTTAGCAGATTCAAAGCAACACGCGCTACAGTAATTTGGAGACTGCTTTGCTTTTAAGTGCACAAATGACAGAGTTCTTTCAGAGCATCTACATATTCTACATTTATCCTACAGGTTCTCACAGACATCTTCACATTTATTGTTCAGTGAAGTGGTGTTGTCCTGTAGCGTGTGTGACACACGAACCAAGAGTCAACGAGTATCAAAAACAAGGATTTTTAATATAATCCAACAAGGATTCTGACATACAGAGAGTAACAGAACACACGTCTAAACATTAACGATAACAGACAATTACTGAGACACAAGGAGCAACTTAAGAAGGGTAGACAATCAACGTAAACTAGACACACCTGAACAGAATTACTAATTAACAGAACTGGGTCACAGGGAAAAAGCAAAGAGCACATGGGGAAAACGACAACAATAACATTGACACATGTAACAGGTGTACAGTAACAAAGTAATTTTATTTTGTTACTGTACTTAAGTAAATATTTTGAGTATCTGTACTTTACCAGTGTAGTTTTATTTTTAGTAACTTTTACTTTTACTTCACTACATTACACTACATACATTTTACTTCACTACATTTCATAAAACATATTGTTACTCATATATCACATGCTCTGAGAAGCAGACGAGTGATTCATTAACAAACTAAATATTTTTAATGAACCGGTTTGCAAATCACACCAAATCATTCTTGAATTGGAATGATCTGATTGCAGCTATTCTCGTTTCTATTCTCTCGTTTGCTATGCTCCATTCGGAGCAAGTCTCCAGTGAACTGGGGCTGGTTGCAAGGTTAAGACTAGTCTTAAAACTATATTTTTAACTATATTTTAAACTATATTTTATCTTTAAGACTGGTCACAGTTTTTTTTTATTCAGGTACATGACTGATGATGCGTAAAGTAAGTTACTAATGTTGAATTTTAGGATTAACTACTTTTACTGAAAATCATATTTAGGTAAAAATTATCAGTTTGTTAAACTGCTGTAATGGAATATGAATATCTATTCAATATCTGTTTAAGCCCACTTAGATTAATGCAGACACATCAACATAAGTGTCACTAGGTCAAAAAACTTTCATATACCCTGCTGCTGTAACGTTAGCAGTATTTTTTTAAATGCTATGCATTTAGCCCTATGTCAGTTTTTATATTGCTTTTTAACGGTATAAATTTTTACATTGTTTGGATCAACTAGCAGAGTAGACAAATATGCATGTTTATTCATAACCATAGTGATATATAAGTCTATAAATAAAAAAAGACTGATAAATAAGGTATAAATATTGTTATCTGGTGCTAATGGTTTAGCTAACAAGCTTGCTGGTACTAAATGAGGTCATTTTTAGATATTGTCCAAATTTTTTTAATATATTACATCTGAGGGGAAAAAGAAAGGATATGATGTTTAGGTAACTACAGTAATTATCAAAGTGGGAAGTAATGTCTTCTGGGAAAATTTGGCCAGGAGTGTTTTTACAACAAAGACAAGGTTTGAAAAGAAAAAAAAAAAAAGAAAATATTTTTTCCTTACTTATTCTCATGTCATCTAAAATTGCAACGTTCCACAAAACAATAGCCTAAGCTTCAAATCACCTTTACTTTTTTGCTTAAGTACATTAAAAACAGAAAAAGGAGTACTTTAACTGGAGTAATATTTTATTGTATGTATCTGTATTTTCATTCAAGTACTTGATTTGTGTACTTCGTCCACCTCTGGTTGAATGTGAAAACAATGTGTTATAAGTATTAATATAAACACTAAGGTAAAGGCAACAGTTTAAACGTTTGTTACAAGAAATAATTTTCCTCTGGGATTTTTTTTGACCCCTCAAGGATACCAGTTGAATCACTGAAGGGTTTTCATGCAATTGGGCCCTGGTTCCTCTTTCACAAGGGAAGTCATCTTCTCAGCAAAGAGACACAACAAATGAAAAGGGAGGAGAGATAACTGACACTGGCTTGGCCCTGATACTAAATCCTGTTTAACAGAGTTATAAACTGTGTC
Source organism: Enteromius unitaeniatus (assembly GCA_032359435.1). Taxonomy (NCBI): domain Eukaryota; kingdom Metazoa; phylum Chordata; class Actinopteri; order Cypriniformes; family Cyprinidae; genus Enteromius; species Enteromius unitaeniatus. Next base: position 599,742 of record JAUMHI010000064.1, read on the forward strand.
AGGATAATAGCAGCTATAATGCACTAATCTGCAGTTAGGGTGTAGTTAAAGTGATGTGTAACCACACTTCATAATTAACAGCCCCTAGATAATACCCCAGTCTAACTACGCAGAGACAGTGAGACAGGCTTTGCTCTTCAGTATTCAATGCCTCAATGTCCCCTGCGCACCACTTCTGTAATAATGTTTCCACACTTGGTTAAACAAATCACAATCATATTACAAAGAATATTTCCAAACCAAACCCTATTTTCCAAACCCCTAGAGATTATTATAGTTTTTGATAACACTTAATATGAAGCCTGTATTTATAATGCATTTATGAATGCATAATGCATTTTCAAAACCTTACTGTTACGTCCGTAAGAGTTTTGTGGGACTGTCTGTGTGTCCGTTGGTTGTTTTCCCTCCCACTTGTTCTCTCCTTCCCCTATTGGCTTTCTTAGGTTGACTGCTGATTGGCTCATGACGATGTCAATCATAATCAAGCTGTGTGATTTCGACCTATGGGCTGTTAGCGAAGTTTCCCGCTGGCAGATAAAAGCGAGGGACAGCGCACAGAAAGCACGCTGAGAGCAGAGTGCAATTCTGTCATACCACTCGTTTATTGCTCGTTGGTTAACCTTGTTAAAGTTGTGCTCTG
>JAUMHI010000064.1:616036-626267 GCA_032359435.1 Enteromius unitaeniatus
TTTTCTTGAAAAGAAGCAGCAAACACTTAAATATCAGGTATTATGTAGTGGTTTCACTTGTTTCAGGATTGACTCAATGTCTGTTCACATCTCTGTAGTTAGATCAGTATTGCTCAATATTGGTCTTTGACCTTCATTGTGTATATTTAAAAATATATTGTGCTTTAAATAAAATACAAAACATTTCAAAAAACAGTTTTTTCCTTACATTATTTCTTACCTGCTGCCTCAGTGACAGCCACTAATGCCATTAGGGGAGTGGTTTTTGTCTTTTCAGGTGTGACTCAATTAATATTAATGACCCTTCACCCCCCCCCCCCACCCCTCCCATATACGAGCTTTCAGCCACATGTCTTTTAAAATTTTAAAAACTATTGTTTTCTGTGAATTAGTAATTGAAATGATTTTCACATCATTCTGAAGTAAATTGTCTAGCCTTATAGCCTCATTACTCTTAGTACTGTGCATTACTATTAAGTATGTGTTTCATGGCCTTATTTCAGCTACTTTTAAAACTTTTAAAACTTACTAACCATGCATAATATTTTTTTCCTAAGAAATGCAAACATATAAATTCATTTTGGTCACATATTATTGTAGCACAGTTTGTGCTGATTACAAGAAAAATACAGGTTGGTCAATAATATGTTCTAAGTAGCTGAAAAAAGCACAAATATCAGAGCATGTCCAAACATCTCAACTGCCCCAAAATCACCTCAGACCACAGAGGGTTAATTATCAAAATTAAACATGGGTTTACTACAAATAAAAAGCATAACAGTTGAACTAAAGTAACCACACATTAACATGGTCATGCTATACTAGCCATTTAGCTTCACCATGGTATTTGTGATTATATGCTACTAGGCTGGCCTGGGAACGCCTTGGTGTTCCCCCGGAAGAGCTGGAGGAAGTGTCTGGGGAGAAGGAAGTCTGAGCATTCCTGCTTAGACTACTGCCCCCGCGACCCGGTCCCGGATAAGCGGAAGAAGATGGATGGATGGATGGATGCTACTAATTGTGTTACAAAGAGTACGCGAGGCATGCAAGTTCATGTGCAAACAGTATATTTTAATAAAGGCTCAGAGTCGGGGCAGATCTGGTCGAGTGCCGGCAAACAACGTTATAAGAGACACAAACAGAGGCAAGGTCGAGAAACAAAGCAGAAGGTCCAAATACCAGTGAACAGAGTCCTTGGGGAGAGACAGAAGAGAAGTCCAGGTCCAGGCAGCAATCGACAACTGAGAATCCAACAGAACAACAAGGAATCAAGAACACGAATGTATAGTAACACACAATGAACCGTACAAACATGCAAACACAGGGGGGTTTATACAGATGAAAGTAGGTCAAGGGGTGGAGCAAACGATCAAACACCAGGACAACCAACGAGTGGGTGGAGACATGAGTTCATTGCTGAGAGTCCATGAATGAAAACAGTTAATGGAGAGCTGGAGTGCCATTCAAAGTCTTGCTGGCACATCCAGCTGATCGTCACAAATTGTAATCAATCTGAACAACTATAGCAATGCACGCATACAGAACCCGTGATCTCTGTGACGCCCAGATGTACAAAACAGACCCTCTCACCTCTATAATAAACACAGAAATATTAGTCCTGTCCGAAATGGTACATAAAAATCATGGACGACAGGTGATAAGAATTGAACCTCACACATACAGTAGTTTAGAAAACTAGTCCCGTCTGAATAGGGCTACAGTGCAATTTGGCTAGATATACATCCGCGTTAAAATGTCAAGGTGAAAGTCATCATAGCTTGCATAGTATAGACCCAGTTCCCAACCCAACTTTGCGAATAGATTAACGGCGATATTTTTTTATCACGAGATAAGAGTCTCATGTTAATGCCGATAACGACCCACCACTAATATATATATATATATATATATATATATATGTATACAGTGAGGTCAATAAGTATTTGATCACCCTGTGATTTTGCAAGTTCTCTTACTTAGAAATCATGGAGGGGTCTACAATTTTCAGCATAGGTGCATTTCCACTGTGAGAGAAAAAATTTAGAAATCACATAATATGATTTTTTAACAATTTATTTGGGAATTACTGTGTCAAATAAGTGCTGCTCGTGATTCTAAATTAGTTGCACATGTTTAAGGTCGTTAGCTTAAAGATACCTGTGCACCCCACAATCAGCCAAAATCTAAGTAGCAACATGGGCAAAATGAAAAAAGAGCTGTCAAAAGACACAAAAGACAAAATTGTAGACCTTCACAAAGCTGGAAAGGGCTACGGGGCAATTGCCAAGCAGCTTAGTGAAAAAAGAATAACTGTTGGAGCAATTGTCAGAAAATGGAAGGGGCTAATGATGACAGTCAATGTCCTTCAGACTGGGGCCCCACGGAAGATCTCTCCTCGTGGGGTATCAATGATGCTAAGAATGGTGAAGAATCAGCCCAGAACTACATGGGGGGAGATGGTCAATACACTAAGAAGTCATGGTTTAAAATCTTGCATCGCACAGAAGGTTCCCTTGCTAGGGACCATCTGGAGGAAGAAGAATGATGAGTATCATCCGCATATTACCATACCTACAGTGAAGCATGGGGCTGGAAGCTTCATGCTCTGGGGGTGTTTTTCTGCACAGGGGACAGGATGACTGCACTGTATTAAGGAAAGGATGAACAGGGCCATGTATTGTGACATATTGGGCAAAAATCTCCTTCCCCTCAGTCAGAGCATTAAAGATGGGTTGTGGCTGGGTCTTCCAACATGACAATGTTCCCAAAGCACACAGCCTGGAAAGGAGTGGCTCCGTAAAAAGCATATCAAGGTTCTGGAGTGGCCTAGCCAGTCTCCAGACCTAAATCCGTCCATAACCCGTCCCTCTGCTTCAGCAAGCGACTTGGTCTCATTCAGGCGTATCGGATGATGAGCTGCTGGAGGATGTTTCCTTAGCAGCTTCGGAGATGGATAAGCTGTCGGTCTTTGACGATCCCGCTCCGTCTGAAGCCAGCTCGACGAAGCCTAACATGGACGCCGAACTCTTCCGTGTCCTCGCCAAGGCTGTTTCCAAGCTGGGACTGGATTGGTCTCCTCCGGAGGAACCCTCTAAAAGCAGGCTTGATGAGTGGTATCTGCCTGGGCGTTCCCAAGCCCCTCGTCAGTGCTCCACTCCCTTCTTCCCGGAGGTCCACGACGAACTTACGAAGTCGTGGCGATCACCCTACTCTGCCAGGCTGAAGAACAGAGCCGCCACCACCTTCGCTTCGCTCAACGGTGCAACGGAGAAGGGCTACGAGACGCTACCACCGCTTGATCAAGCTGTAGCTGTAGCGGCCCGCCTGGGTCCCCGGCCCAAGGTTGTGCTGGATCCCGAACCTAGAAAGTCTTCCTAACAAGGAAGCGGCCAGGCTATGGTCCCGCCGACGCTGGACCGCCCCGAAAGCTGCTCTCTCTGCAACCCCCGCTGCCCCGCGATGCTCTGGTCATGGTAAGATCTCTGAATGCTGTGACAAAAAGGCCTGTAAAAGCGTCCTTGCAGCACTTAAAAAAGGGGAATCAGATAAAATACTTTTGTCACTCTAACCCTCACTTACAGCGCTGTAATAGTGCTTCATTGTCTGATCAGACTCCCTTCTGAGAAAAGCAAGTCAGACTAAAGAAACTAGGGTCAATAGGCTCCCTAAACTGCAGTTTCTAGACTTCAGTTATAGCCTGACAGAACTTTGCTCTATGCTATCTGGCACCGCCGGCATACCAAGAAATAGCGAGTGTGTTCACTGCCGCATTCAGCCTCACTGTATGGTGCTAATATTATAACAACTCTGCCTAACGAGAGTTTACTATGACTTGTGCTTGCTGACTGCTGCATTTCCTCATCAGTCGCTGCCTAGTTGCAAACACAGTAAAGACACTCTTAGCCAGCCCGGTTCGGTCAGGCTTACAAGTGTTATAATCTTATATCAGGGGTTTTCACTGTTTGACCACCTTGCGCTCAAAATGAGACAACTTGGTTAGGATTGCATACATATCACTTGTACCTTGCTACCTAGTCATGTTATCGCTGCGGGTATAGGCACTGTTGCCTTCAAGTCATTGAACAAGGTTCTTGTGACGTATGAGACCTCGGGTTTCCCCTAGGTCCGCTCTCAGGCTTCCATGTTCCAGACATTATAGCACGGCGGGATTGTACTGTGTTCCCCATAAGTGCCTTAGCAGACGCAGTACGACTGAAATGTTGAAAGGGAACTTATAGGTTACTTCCGTAACCACTGTTCCCTGAGACATGGAACGAGTATTGCGTTCTGTGCTGTGCTATGATAGGCCATCACTTCAGTCGAATTAACCTGAAGAAATGGCTCGGGTGCCTCCCTCATATAAAGAGAGTTCGCGCCCTTCATGCAAATAGCATGACTGGCGGCCATTGGCTCGCTGTAGGCGGCTCTTCGCCTATTGGTTAAAACAAGTACACCTGCAGCAGCCAATGACCGTGCAGTCTTAGTAAATAATAAAACTGCGTTTTAGAATAGGCTTCAGTTAGGGTGAAAAGGAGTTTTCCCCATAAGCATCTTAGCAGACGCAGTACTCATTCCATGTCTCAGGGAACAGTGGTTACGGAAGTAACCTATAAGTTCTACAGCATTACAAGTTAAAAAAAAAACATTCAAAACATTCTGAAGTTTATTCTAAATACTAATTGCATTTAACATACATTTAAACAATAACATGATAAAATACATTTTGATGGATATCTAGGGAACATTTGCTGTGTTTTACTCTTTACTGTTTCATGTCCATATCTTAACCTCTGATTGATGCACTGATGCCTGTTCAATAAACACTCTGTTTGACTGGCCTTCTAAATGACACATTGTAATTAATCATCTATCTAAGAAAATATCCCCTCCAACCAAATGATGAAGCAGATCAGCGGTCAAATTCGGTGACTGAGTGGTTAATCTGACTCCCTTATAATCAAGCATCTGAAGATTAGAGGAAAGAGTAAAGCCAGAGCTCAGTGGCATAAGGTACTCATTTAGAAGCATGAAATGAGCATGACAGCAGAGCCATTGAAACATAATCTGAGAGAGACTGACAGAAAGAAAGCCAGATGGAGAGAATCACAGACAAAAAGATAGATAGACAGGAAGAGAAAGGAGAAGCATCCATATTTGCAGTATGTAAATCAGAGAAGCTGATCAAAGCTCTCCTGTCCTGCTTGAGCATCTTATTCATCTCTCCAAGGTCGAGCAGGCTGCCAAACACAGCGCTGCTTAATACAGATGTTTCAGCACTCGTGCTCACCATGTGCCGTCATTAACATTTTACACTCACTCCCTCCATGGTTCATCTTTCTCTCGCTCTCTTTCTCTCTACAGCACACACAGGCTGTGGGGCTCTATTTCACACTTGTCTTGTTTCGGCACACACTGTCTCCCACACAGACAACATGTTTCTCGGCCTGACAATAAGACATTTCTTTTACACATTAGTGGCATTTGCTCATTATTGTGAAACATATGCTTCATTGGAAAGGGAACAAATACCTTTGGGGTCACTGTATATTTGGAACTGGTTAAATGAATGTTAGTGCATTATGGAAGACACCAGCATTCCTGAACACATATGAGACCCTGGATGACAAAATAATGGTTAGTTTTTTTTAACCTGAGATTTATTGTGTAGGACAATTGTATGTTAGGATATTTGGCTGAGATACAACAATTTGAAAATCTGGAATCTAAGGGAGCAAAAGAAAAAAATATATATATTGAAAGAATCGTCTTTAAAGTTTTAAACAATCCATATTACTTTTCATATACTTACGGTAGGAAATTTACTAAACATCTTCATGGAACCTGATCTTTACTTAATATCCAAATGTTTTTTAGCATACATGAAAAATCTAGTAATTTACCCATTAAGTGTATTTTTGGCTATTGCTACAAATATACCCATAGATATCTATACTGACTAGATATACCTTGAGGCCTCTAAGCATACGTCAACATTACCGCCATCTTGTGTTGGGGATCTGAAGGAAGCGCATCGATGTAATATGACGGTAAGATGTTGGAAATTTGTCCACACAGTAGTGTCATTGTAGTCTGTAAAGTTATTTTGCTCAACAAGTTAAAGTCTGTTACTGTTCATGAAGTTAATGTTATCCTATGAAAGAAAGATCTAGGTAACGTTAAGTTATTTTAATTTAAGTTGAAGAAAATGAACAATGAATTTAATATAATTGCAAGATAGTAAAGGGTTGCCTAAAGTTTGTGTCAGTTTGTAAAGTTAATCGTTAATGTGAATGACGAAGTTCACACATAAACTATAACCATTGATACCGTTTGGGGTCACTTTCAGAGAGATTTGAGAACAATAAAAAGCTAGAAGCTAATAGTCAATCAGAACCCATCACACATCACAGACTTTGCTTGGCGATGGTCAGTTTGGACGCTTTTATTGCTATGGTTAGTTATTGCTGTCGTCCTCCCTGGTGAATGAATACCCATTTACACTGCTATCACGTGGCTATGTCCCTTGAAGTACGCAGCAAAAATGCTATGGCCTTTTGGATTTGTTTTGTTTGTAGATTCCCAAGTGATATACACAGGCGTCAGTCATGGGCAATAGCACTCAGGAGAGAGGGGTTTGAGCCAAAAGACCGCACCGTACTGTGCAGCTGTCATTTTCGTTTTTTGTTTTGTCCATTGTAGAACAAATTAATTAGTTATGTAGGTGTGTCTAAGTATTGTATTCTATTGTATATGATATATCACATATTCATGATAAAACATAGATTAATTAATTATTGTACTTATAAGTACACAAATATATGTCTGACATTTATAATAAACCAAACGGCTTGAAAATCGGTTGAAAATTAAGCAAATTAGGGTGATTTTAATCGTTGATAGTTCTCTGTCAATGTTAACTAATGCAGAGTAGACGCACCTTCCCCCGACACAAGATGGCGGCTGCGTTGACGCATCGTTCCTATGGACAGCAGTGTCAGAGGGCCTATCTAGTCAGTATAGATATCTATGCAAATATAACCATGCTACTAAGAAATATCAGTGCAAATGAACAAATACTGTATCACTAGATACAGCCACAACACAATAAAAGGTATCTTTTCCATGTGAATAAAATTTTTTCTCCTAATCAGCTGCTACGGTGATGAACAATTGCAAATTTAAAAATAAGAATATAGAAGAACATGTGCTTCATGATAAGCTTCATGAAAATAACTTTGAGATAATTTTGCATGACCCACATTGCCAATGGATATTGTTTTCCTCACTCTGAAATCTTGAAAATAAACTAAAAGAAACAAGAAATTTTGTTTGAATTTATTTTGGTGGTTCCTTTAACACATTCTGTTGACTACACTTAATGTTGCACCTACATGTCTACTAACTCTAGTAGAGTATTAGTAGAGGGGTAGTGCTAGGGTTAGCTCCCCTCCCTCATTAGGGCATGCAAAGCTACTGATATTTTGAATAATATCTTTTGGAGACCATCACAACAAAGAGTCTGCAGATATTATAAGCAGACAGTCTAATAATACTTTGATGACTGTAGGTTGACATACAAGTGCAATGTTACATATTTTGTCAGCAGATTGTATAAAAAGGACCATCAAATCAAAAGGTCTTAGTGAACTGTATGTGAGAAAATAACAAAGATTATATTAGTCACTCAGTATCTATATTTAATAATGTCAAATCGTTTGATTTTTTTTTATTTTAATATTTAATTAAAAGAGAGAGCATGCTTTCCTGACTGGCTGTGATTTGCGATTGATTTGAATTGTGTCTCATAGCTCTGTTGCATCTTGTCTGGACAGACAATTTGTGGGGTCTCAAAACATTATGTTGATTTCTGAAAATCAAATCACCTGTAAATATGTATATTCACATATCATCGCTGTGCGTAGGTAATCAGTAAATGAGTATGGCATTTTTAACAGCATTTTCCAAATGAAGCACAAGCTGTTTGTCATCAGTGATACATCTAATGTACTGTAGAGGAATATGTTTAGCATCTTACAACTGCGAGTGTAAAGCAGATAACATGCTTTCAGTTTTTTTAAAGTCTGTATTGATTAGGTATTTTATATAGGTGTGTTTACATAGCGATAGACTAAACGTAGACTGCAATCGTATTATGTTTTCTTTTTTTATTGTATATTGTGCAGCTCACTGAAGCGCTTGTAAAATAAATTATTATAATTTATAACTACATGATGTAAATCGCTTTGCTGTCATATTGGTTACAGAATTGAATTTGTTGTTTCATGGCTGCATCTGTTACCTCTTCCTCACTTGAGGGGTAGATTGTTAATGTCCAGTATGCCTGCACACTATGTTTCATGTTATTGTTTTATTTTAAAAAATACACACGTATGTTTTGCCATTTGGGACTCCAAACCATTAACCTCTAAACCATTTTATTTCTAGTCATCTTTAACACATTAGAAGGGGAGACTTAAGACGACTTCAGGGTAGCAACATTTCTTTATCAACATGACAGTTAACATTGAGGCTTGTTGTTGCCAAAGATGAAACGTTTCTGAGCCATTTTCAACAAATAATGATTTTCTGTTCGTTACCAAATGTTGTGATTTAAAACAAAAACACTGATTTTAATGACATCAGACCAGAACTGAACTCAAGGTGCCCCTGTGAGCACAATTAATCAATGCATGTCACTCTCAAACTTAATCATAATCATGCGGTCATCCAAACATGAATTAGGAAAGCAAATATTTGGCAAAAGTAAATTTTATTTTCATGCTGATTTTAACAGTATGGAAGCAGATTAGTATGGAGCACCTTGTGGGATTTATGTCAAACTTTGCTTATCAATACATACATAAAACGTGCATATACACCTACAAATTACTCACATATACATCTATACTATTGGATGTTCAAATATAATTATATGAAATACACGTGCACACTAATATGAAATCCACACCAATACATCTTATGTTTGCAATGAATGCATATACGCTTGTGAATAACTTGCGTATACACAAACTCAACAAGTGCCAGTACACAACTTTGTTGAAGTACACAAATCAAGTACTTGAGTGAAAGTACAGATCCATACTATAAAATATTACTCCAGTAAAAGTAAAAGTTCTCCTTTTTCAATTTTACTGGAGCAAAAGTACAAAAGTACTTATTTATTTATGTACTTAAGTAACAAAGTACTGATTTATTTTGCAACTTTATACAGTCTACATATTTATTTCATAGCACATATTTTTTTTATAATCTTACTGCTCAAAATACCAGATTTTTGATGAGCATGATGCAGTAATGTTTAATGTAAAGCTTACACTGCAATGTACTACCCACTTTGTTAATTACTCTAGTTACCTGAACATCACATCCTTTCTTTTCCCCCTCCCCCAAAAATATTTGGACATCTAAATATGACTATAAATTAGCACCAGCAAGCTTGTTAGCTGAACAATTAGCATCAGATAACAATATTTAGACCTACTTATTTTCAGTATATGGTTATGAATTAACAGTCTTATCTGTCTACACGGCTAGTTGATCCAAACTATATAAAAATATAGACTGTTGATAAACAATATAAAAACAGTGGTAGGGCTAAATGCGTAACGTCAGCATTTTAATAAAACTGCTGAGTTTTCTCATCTGGTGCCCTGGAGTGAGCAAACCTTGAGAATTGTGTTTTGGCTGGGGCTGGATATGGATTTGGCCCAGCAAGTTTCCCTGGCCGACAATCCGGACTCTCTCGTTCGGCTCATGGACTGGGCTTTGTTGCTGGGAGGTTCCTCTCTGACCATCGTGGAAGTGGGTGAGGCCAAGCCCACAACAGTTCCCCAGCTTCACAGCCTTGTGACCAAGATTCTTGACCCAGCCATGCGATCTTTAAGATCGGCGAAAAGAGCCAAACGACAGCCCGAGATCACGCTGCAAGGGCTTCAGCCACAGCCCAAATGCACACTGCAAGAGCTGCCAGAGCCGCCAGAGCCAGTGCCACAGCCAGGGAACATGCTGCAAGAGCTTCAGCCACAGCCCGAATTTACGCTGCCAGAGCCAGTGCCACAGCCAGTGATCACGCTGCAAAAGCTTCAGCCACAGCCAGTGATCACGCTACAAGAGCTTCAACCACACCCCAAATTCACAGTGCCAGAGCCGTCACCTGAGTGTGCATCGCCGAAGCCTTCATCTCAGTGCTTACTGCAAAATGAATGGGGGG
>JAUMHI010000064.1:626277-640972 GCA_032359435.1 Enteromius unitaeniatus
CGCCCACCCACAGCAACCTCATGCCTTGCTGTCGTCTGACAGTCCTTTTGACTCACAACTCACCATCCAGCCAGGGCGAGCCACACTGGACCGCCATCCTCCAGCGCTGTCTGGCTCGGGGTGAACTCCACCTCAGTCCTTCAACCCGTCGGCTTTGCCATGGGCCCTACCTCCCTCCTCTTCATCGGGTCTTGTCTCGTCCACCGGGCTCGATCGTCTCTCCTTGGTCAGTCAGAGTCCATCCGCTGCCTTGGGACTTCATTCCTCCAGCTGCCCCTTGTCCCACCGGCTGTGTCAGGCTCCTCCCTGCAGCTCCGCTTTGGTCCTCTCTCGCTCCGGCTCCGACCGTGGCCTTCCGAAGCCCCTCTTCCGCGATGGTCGCCAGCGCCATTTACTCCACCTTGGCCCTCCGGATCCTCGCTGTCGGCCTGGCTTTTCGGCTCTCTGCCTTCACCTTCGGTCTCGCACCCGTCGCCAGTGAGGGACAAGAGACCCTGTCCTGGACAGCCGCCAGAGCGCCCACCGCCCCTCCCTCATTATGTACTTTTTTTTGCCTTTACACCACAAGGATTCGCCTTTTTGGAGGGGGCGTAATGTAACACTTTATGTTTCTGGTTTGCCATCTGTCACTGTATAGTTTTGGTTTAGTTTTCGCTCTTCCTGTTTTTCCTAATTTGGTCATGTTCCTGTTCTTGTTTAGTTAATTAGTTACCCGTTCCACCTGTGTTCCTCACCTGTCCTGATAGATCTGGTCCTGGTAGATCCACCCCTGTATGTCTGGGTGTATCAAAGCAGTAATCAGAGCAAAGGGTGGCTATTTTGAAGAAACTGGAATATAAAAGATGTTTTCAGTTATTTCTCCCTTTTTTGTTAAGTACATAACTCCACATGTGTTCATTCATAGTTTTGATACCTTCAGTGAGAATCTACCAATGTAAATGGTCATGAAAATAAAGAAAACACATTGAAAGTTTTGTCAAAAAAATCAATGTATTTTATTTATTTTGTGCACTTGAATTGATTTTTGTGAATATGTACATATTTTCTATAATATATATATATATAGTAAATATAGAATATTTATAGAATATATTTATATATTTAATATATTTATATATATATATATAATATATATATATATTTTTTTTTTTGCATGTGAATTGGGTGTCATGCATGCAAATTAAGATTAGGTCTCTTAATTGAATTTTTATTAAGTCTAATCTGCTTCCATATAACAGAATTTCAGGCAATCTATATACATGTTTTTGTTGAGAGAAGCCAGTAAACATGCAGGAGTGTTTCTTTAGAAAATATGTTTGCATATTGTTTCTCTATGAAAATAGACTTTACATCAGAGAGTCAACTACCTGCCTAGTCTTCACTGACAGACACATAGAATAAAACATATAGGCTCCAGAATATTCTCCTGTCTGTAAGCACAATGCACTATTTCTGTTTCTTTCTCCCACCTACTGTCACACAGCACCACTAGACACAACAAACCAACACCAACAGAGAGTGAGAGAGAGAGGAGAATGATGCATGCATATCACTGCAAAATTTGTGTTTTCTGCCAAAACTCAGTTCGTTCTTAGAATATTTTTTTTTACCAGTTTCTATGCTGACAGATGGCATAGCGGTGCACTGTATGGCAAAGGGTGGGTGTGCTCAGGAGGAAACATGAAGAATGAAGAGGAAAAAAACAAATGGAATTGTGTGGTTTTGGAGTATGAGATGATTTAGAGGTGAAATTGCACATAGAAAAAAAAGGCAGGAGAGTTGACAAGGTCACAGATGAATGAAGACACACACTCAGTGACTGCCGTCACAAAAAACAAGAAACCACTAAATCAAACAGAAAATGTCAGTGTGAAAGCCAATAACATTTTAGAGTTGATAATTATAAGAATAGATTAGAGTTAGAGTAGATAGTTATAGTTAGTTATAGATAGTTATATAGAGTTATAACCACATAAATGTAGTATTAAATATATATATATATATATAAATAACATAAATAAAGGTTATAGAAATATAAGATACGTTCAGGCTAATGTTGTAGACATTACATCCTTTCTAAAATCCTGCCAATTGTTAATGGCATAAAATAATGTTAAAATGTAGGAAATATTATCACAATAAAATCAAATATTTATTTTTTAAAAAGTTAACACTTTACACTGGCATGGTTTTGACTTTGAAAGCATATGCAATTTGTAACTGTGGCAAGTCTTCCACAGTATCACTAAACATCCTTTGGACATCCTAAATTGCTGTTGTTCTCTCCTCAATCATTCTCTAGAAAATTCTAGTTGGTTATTGGGGTTTCAACTTACATGACTGAATGTATTGTATTTTAATTAAAATGAAGACATTATTTTAAACATTATTTCTCTATAATTTTGTAATATAGGATGAAAATGTATATAAAATTTTATTCTATAAAATGTATTTATAGAATAAAATACAAATTATAGACTAATGTACGGTGACTGGGAGGGGACCGAAACAAACAACTTGGAGAGTCTTCTGGAGATGAACTGGGCTGAAGAGTGGCTGTATGAGATACAGCAAGGGGAAAGGTCCTTGGAGCAGTACATGGAGGATTTCCTGAGCATGTTACATCTGGTGAGTTGGAGTGATTCGAACATTAATATCAACTTCCGGATTGGAATAAAAGATAATGATTTATTTTGTTCTATCCGTCATGAGGACTGTTTCCTAAATTTAGTCCTAGAGTTAAGTTAGTGGTTCCCAAACTGGTGGGCGCGACCCCTAGGGGGGGGCACGGAGTTATAATAAGGGGGAGCGGCAAGGCTAGTGTACAGTCAGATTGTAAACGATTTTTATTTGTCTAACTTTTTGAGATTCAAAAGAAATAAAAGGCGGAAAATATCTGCTGCGCCACCCGACAGTATTAAGCGTGCACTGCTCAACGTGTGACGCTCTGCTCAGTATTCCACTCTGTGAATGTGCGTTCCGTTGAGCTGCTCACGGCTCATATGAATGCTCTACTTGTGTACCCCTTATGCGCAAAGGAAAAGCAAAGTCCACCCAAATAACGCGCTGACAAAAAATGTCTATGTATACTTGTTCCTGTTCAATAGCACCACATACTGTGCTGTAACATGCTGTAGTACTGCTGTACAACGTTGGTAAAATGATGATGATAATTTTTCATTGAACTGAATAAAAATAATATATTGAGATTTAATATTCATATATATATATATATATATATATGACCAATAATCAATAAGAAAATCAATAATTTTGACCCATACAATGTATTTTTGGCTATTGCTACAAATATGCAAATATCCAGGGTCACATATTTTCTGTCCAATTTTATTGTTACTTTCAATAAACCTTATTTTATTGGCTTGTGATTTTTTTTTCTCCCCAGTATCATTAAAATTATTCAGTTAAATTAAAAGTCTTACAAAATGACTATATTGTTTAATAAAATTATACATAATTATTACAAAGCAGTTTCAGTTTTGGCCAAAAATCTCTAGAGTTTTATGTTTTCAGGGTGATACAAGACCCCACTGTGAAATGATCCTGCTTATTATACAGCAACTTTATCAAAGCTGGACATTGAAAATTAGCTAAGAGTGGCAGTCTCACAGCTGCATTTGAGAGGATCTGCAGAACAAAGCAAGCCCACCCCAGTCACTGAAAAGACTATTAGACTAGTAAATAAGTCTGTAGCATTTGAACCAATCGTTCAAACTATTTGTTACATGTAACAAATAGACTTTAATACCGCTTTCCAAGCCCAAAGGGGCAACTCAAAGACATCCCCCGACTGACAGTTAAAACACCAGGGGGGCAAGCCAGGCCTTTGATTGCCATGACAACCGACTGATAAAGATTAGTTTTATTGCTCAAAGGAAAGGAATTGTGAACTCAACTCAACTAGTCCTCCTTTTGCAAAAAACAATGGACTTTTCCCTAAATTAATTCACAGGAAAATTTCCTTTGAGTGAACACTTATCATATCATAGAACACTTATCATAGTGTATATTGTCATTGTACTGGTATATTGTACTGCGTATGGTACACGGTTTTATACATGTTTTTGATAAATTAATATCTAAACACCACCTCGCCAGATCACACATGTCATGCTTGCTCTAAGAACTCGTCTTTAGACGATCTAACTGAGAGTGTATCTCATATGTTGATATCTCTGCAATGTTCAGTGTTTTAAGAATCTGTTCTAATTTGTATCTTGATCCACCAATCCAGTGTAGAGGCAAATTAGCATGTTGAGAACAAAGGGTCATAAAACGTTCCCTCCAAGGAATCAACGCACCATTGGTCTTTGACCTACAGGAGGTGTGACCTCAACAGGTTACAAAAAAGCTTTCACCTCAGAAATTTTTTTCTTCTCTTCTCTTTTTCCTACCTTCCCGGACGCTGGAACACCACTATCTTGCCGATCTCCTGACCAACCCCCCAGGGCTGATGCAGGGCGGTCTGCAGTCTTGGAGAGACACTGAGATAAGGACTTAACTCTAAGTTTTACATTAGGCCTAAGTCTTGAATTTCAGGTAACTCAAGATCCATGGATCACAACAGAGCTATCTCCCAGCTCCACTTTGATCTACCCATCACAAGAGTCAGGACATCTTTTGGAATTCATCACTCTTCAAACCAGGAGGACATAATTGCCAATCCAAAACCTTGTAACCATACGGACTTCGAGACTGCATCAGACTCTCACCAAAGAGGCAACGGAAGTATCGTACATATAACTAAACAAAACAGAGGTTTAATATTAGTTATGCACTGATGGTTTTACAGGTGGTCAACTGACTCTCTTTTCATAACTTTCTTAATGGTTCGTCCTTAAGCCTTGCTTTGCACTTTCCCTTTGATGTGAATGTATTTATACATGTGAGTTAACGTAGAGTTAATAAAACTTTTTCACAAATGACATGAGTTTCTGATTCTGCCTTGCAAATAAGTGTCCCTTTACAATCTCGGCCCTAGCTACATGCTCTAATACAGTGATACTGTAAGAAGGCATATTTCTGTGGCCAAAAAATATCACTTCTTAATTACACTATGTGTTCGCCGAACGGACAGATTAGTTGATGGTAATTCTGCTACAGTACTACTGGCAGCTAAGATAAATAATTGCAATTAATAATAATTATTAGTAATTATTTATATATACATATAAAAACCTCACAGAGCAATACCGAAACAAACACTATGGGTACAGGATGTTCATCACAACAAAAACAAACTTCAGCCAACCAATCGGCAAGAAGAGGTGTGATGAACATCCTGTACCCATTGTGTCAGCCTTTGTGTTGTCTTTCGAGACTGGGTTTTTTCCCAATGTATTCAGAGGGCAGACAGCAAGACGATCAAGGGGTTATGCATACAGTTTGAGATAAAAATGAAATTGAGCTAAAATCCTGCAACATTGCATAGAGCACCTTTAAGAATCTCTGGATCTTCCGCGATCTCCTTCTCCACACAACCATGTCACAGATGGATTCATTATTATTTTATTTTGAATGAAGAAATTATAAAAATTGTTACAGAAATGATTGTACTATAGTACTAGATGGATTATTTTATTGTTTTATAATACAAATTATTACATTGCATACAATGTAAACACTATCTATATTAGGTTTATCATGAATAAATGTATCACAAGTAAATTAAGTAGGCATACAAGAAAACATTTTAACCCATTCGTCTTTTTATTAAAATTGTAAAATCAATTTTGTTTTATTTCTGCAAATTCATAATTATTAATATAGC
This sequence comes from Enteromius unitaeniatus, assembly GCA_032359435.1. NCBI lineage: Eukaryota > Metazoa > Chordata > Actinopteri > Cypriniformes > Cyprinidae > Enteromius > Enteromius unitaeniatus. The sequence goes on from JAUMHI010000064.1 coordinate 632,069, forward strand.
CTAATGCCTAGTGCAGCCGTTGAATCATCTTTTTTCTTTGAGGAATGAATCATTCACGCATTTTCATTTGCAAATGAAAACACAACACGCTTAGCCCATTTATCATCATAGAGTATACTATTAGCAATAACTATACAGAACTTTAATTAGGTATACACCAACTGCGGAAATAAATATAAAAAAAGAAGAATGTACAAATATTACATTAAATGTTTAATGTAATTGTGGAGATGAGTGGTTCTTTGAGCTAAATGCGACTGAATACGTGAATCTCTCTGCATTATTCATTGACTAAAGATAAAAAGATAAAATTAACAATGTTCATTCTCAATATTAAGTTCCTTCTTGATAATGTAAATAGGGGGGCACATAGAGTTGTTTGGGGGGCACTGCCCCCCAGTGCCCTCTCTTGGCAACAGGCCTGGGTCACAGTACATAGAAAAATAAACAATAACTCATTTTCATTTACAAAATGGTAAAATTTAATGCAAATATTATGAGGTAATGTGAGTTTAATGTACAGTTATGTACAGAACATAATGTTCTGTGCTGATGCAACTATTGCTAAAAGCTCTCAAAGTACAATATGTATTTCTTATCTCTGAACGACAATTAAGCCTGCATTGTGCTTTACCCTCTGCACAAACGGGGAACAGGATGACCTTAAAATATGCCTAAAAACATCTCAAGGGCTCCACACAATTTGCTGGAATAGCTCATGTAGCCATGTGAAAATTGCATCTTTTGAGAAAGAAAACAACAAATTTCTCAGAATCACGGAATGATGGCAGCAAATCTCTGTGTCACAGGCCAGAAATATTTATGATATTCAATACTTAAAATATTTAAGATACTGAGGACTATCAAAACCTTGAGTATAAAGCATATAATCATAAACCCACAGTACTGTACACTCTCAGAACTGTCATTAGAGCTGTACCCTTTCAGGTGACACTAATATGTACACTTTATACTAATGTTTACTTTTATAGTACCAATATCATTTAGGGGTAAATAAGATACAAAGATGCACTGCCCAAGTGACAGTTGTGTACTTTTTTTTCTCTTTGTACCTGTGACCACAAATCAGTCATTAGTTGGTCAAAATAATTTCATAATAACAATTTAAGATGAAAACATACAGAGTTTACTCTGTGATTATCAGGTTCTGTGGAACCGCTTATGATGACATGATGCTTATATCAAGTTGCTGCAGGATTGCCAGATTGGAAATGTCCAAGTTTTACACCAGAAGCTCAAAATTTTCATATTTGGAAGAACATTATTGTACAAGAGTTAAACAAACGTAATATTTATTTTTCTAGACCAGGGGTAGGCAACGTTGGTCCTGAAGTGCCAATGTCCTGCAGAGTTTAGCTCCAACCCGGAAAAAAAACACACCTGCCTGTAGCCTTGAAGTGTTTGATTAGGGTTGGAGCTAAACTCTGCAGGACATTGGTACTCCAGGACCGACGTTGCCTACCCCTGATCTAGACCAACAACTTTGACACGACCTGCAAATTACCACAATAGATAAATATGTAATGGAATGCATAGCTGATATAAAAATTGTATTACAAGAAACTTACTGTTAAATTGTGAGGAAAAAAGAGGTGTTAATTATTGGATCTAAAAACCCCACATGTCTCTGTGGCCATGACAGGGCAGAACGTCTCGTTACGTATTGTAACCCTCGTTTCCTGAAGAAGGGAACGGAGACGTCACGTCGGTGACTGATGAATAGGAACCTCGCCATGGAAGCTGCCCCTTCCAGCGTCGTGTGGAAGTCTCCCAAGCCCCCAGTGTTTGGCCTCTAGGCTGGGACTCAGCCACAGGAAACCAGTACTGCACTGGGACCTCTAGGAAGACGTATGGAAGTCAGCCTTTACCGTAGGAGGTTAAGACAGATAATCATATATAATGAACTTTCAATGCATGTGGAATTGGAGGTGATTGAACCCTTATGGACGGCAGACTGCCGGGGGACATGGGATATATATATTTTTTTAAACCATGAATACCACATGAGATCCTCAAAGAGTATCACTCAAGGGGTCCCAGCCCTTTAGCGGTTCTCAGGAGATTCATCGCATCGAGGGCATGGCGCCAGATGCTCCGCAACATCTGGCTGCCGAAGGGGAACGGAGGAATGATTGTAATAACAATAGCATGTGAAGCTCGGGGGCGAGGTCGAATTAACTATAATGAGCTCAAACAAAGAAAACGAACAGTGTGTTGTTTTCACACTGATAACTTTATCACAGAATATTTGTTTTTGACATGAATAACCTATATACATATACAGACATATACAGCTTTCTGTATATATAACTCTCATGTCTGTGAGTCACGTTTTCGCTGAGTTTCAGTTTATTTTATTGACGTGTTTTAATTTGAACATCATGGAGACCGAGACAGCAGAGAACGCACCCTGTTAATTTTCTTTATCAAAAGCAGAATTGATATTTTGAGTATATACAAAAAAATAGACCCTTTACAGATTTAAATGCTGTATTACTCTAACATGTGCGATCATATATGACAGAGCAGTTTCAGTTCTTTTCTCTGACATCTGAAAAAAAAAACACGCTCCAGCCGGCGGGAGAGCCGACCTCAGTCCGTTAAAAAGACACATCTTTACAAAGACGTACCACTCACAAGCTGCTCTTTTAAAAAAGCTCTTTTATTGTCCTGAGGCGCAAAGGGGAGATGGCCGCATGCACACAACAGTGGGTAGTACAAACTGCTGTGGCAATCCACTCGACACTGGAACCACCAGCCACTCTTCAATCACCATCATAGATTGGAAAGCTGAACTCATGCAAGCTTGGCTCTGAAAAGAAAAGCTAATGAACGCTTGATCCGCTGCCTACTTATACTCGCGCTGCGATCAGCTGCAGCTGGATGGTAATCAGCGTATGCCAGTTTCATGGGCGTGTTTTAATACACGCGGAGTAGATTGGACATCTCGAAGCGAGATTCCTATTTGGCGGTCACCGATCTTACACGGAGTGACCGACTGAAAGGGAACGAGGATTCAAGGATTCAAGGGCAGCCCCCATAGCTGTGACTGGGCAGGACGAGAACTCGATAATGGCCTTATGGCCGTGGCAGGGCTAGATGAGGTGGCTTTGAGTTGACGCCCATCTTGTGCAGTGGCTATGGGTTGACGCCCATCTTGTGCAACGGCTGTGGCTCTGGAGTAGCGGCCATCTTGGACTGTGGCTGTCACTGTGACTCTGGGTTGGTGGCCATCTTGAGAAGAGACTATCAACTGGTGGCCACAGAAATTGATGGTGCAGCAAACACAGTCCAAGGTTAGCAAAATACAAGAAACACAGAAACCGGTAGAACAGGGTATGAGGCTATGGTAAACAACAATCGGTGTCAAGGAGGGGGTGTGGGCTTTTATGCTGGACGGGGGAATACTAGACAGAACAAACAATGAAAAGTGACACATAGAACCAGGGGACCAGATCAGAACATGACACGTGCAAACCAAGGACCAATGCGAACAAACACAGACATAGGTAACACATGACAAGCGTCCAGTGTGGAATGCCCTCCAGTGGAGCTCATGGGCACTTCAGAAAGTGATCGTGACAGAGTTGCTGAAGTCACTTCTATTTGTTTTTAAATGTTGCCAAGAGGAAGAACAATTACAAAGAACAATATTTTTGTTAGTTGGACAAATTCATTAATGGGAACTCATATTCATGATAATTTTGGCACAGATGCTATATTACGGTTTCGAGCACAACTTATTTGAACAATAAAAGATTAAAGGACAAAAAAACAAAACCCAACAACCCACAGCCATGGTAAATCATTATTTATCAATATCCTGTGCAATAATCTGTATTATGAGTTTCATAGCAGGGGCTGTGCAAGTGAGTGTGTGGGTGAAGCAGAAAGGGGCTGTTTGGGTCTGCAGAAGATCCACAGCTTTGAGACGGTTGATCACGCTCAAATCCCCTTCTCTTTGATAAGCCCCTGGGCTCTACTCTTCTGATCCCACCTTTCAAAAGGTTCATTAAAGTCTTAAAAGCTGGGCAGCATCCTTCCCTCCAAGGGCTTAAACCACTACCAACTCAACGCTGGACACATAAGTGCAAACGCATTGAAGGATGAGCATTATAAAGACCAGAGGAGAAAGGAGAGTCTCAAATGTAGCTCTGGCAGCTCTGTTATACCTGGGATCTCTAAGGTTCTGAATGCTAAGTTTTTCCAGAAGCGAAAAGGAACAATGAGCCTTCAATATTACTGATGCAATAATATTCAGCCACAGTGAAATGTTTTGACAGCTTTGTCTTTCACAGTGTGGCTGTATATAAAGTGTAAAAGGCAGAAATATGTCAGAGAATTTTCCGAACCATTCGTACTGTTGTAGATTAATTTGCATAGCCATCAATCAGCAGGATTGTTTTACTTCATTTACACATGAGAGTGTGAAGAAACATGGAGGAAAGTAAAAATACACAGCAGAAAATGTTTAACACAAATCACAACCACAAACAATGTTATATATAATTATACACGGTTCAGCTTATTTGAGTCGCTCAGATAGACCTGTTTGCCTCTCCAGAAACCTCTCACTAGTTGCGAGTTGTTTTTCTCTCTGACTGAGGGAACACTCTGCACGGATTCACTGGCACCCAGTGAGCCTTCTCGCACAGACACTGTGCAAGGTCAAAAAGGATGGGGAGCAGGTGCTGTTAGTGGTGCCCTATTGGTCCACCCAGACCTGGTTCTCAGAAATTATGCTCCTTGTGACAGCCCCTCCTTGGCTGATTTTGGATTTTGGGCCAGCAGATTTCCAGGTAACACTGCTAGGCTGCTGCCCAGCTATGTGCTCAAGGTTCCCAACACTCCTTTTAAAGATCAGGTGGTGAACCTAGAGTCCATCCAAGCAGAGGATGGCAAACTGGATAGTGGATGCCATCACCCTGGCTTACCAAGCACAGGGTGTGCCCTGCCCCCTCAGGTTACAGGCCCACTTAACAAGAAGTGTGGCATCGTCCTGGGCATGGCCACGTGGTGCATCGCTGTCAAATATCTGTAGAGCAGCAGGCTTGGTGATACCAGATACATTTGCTAGATTCTATAGCCTTTGTGTGGAACCAGTATCCTCCTGTGTTCTCACCTCAACCGGGTAGAGGCATTCGGGTCACTAAATGACCGAATACGATCCCATATGTGCAAATTCCATGGTATAGCCACAGAGCCCATGTTCCCTACAGTCATTCTGCTACCTTAAGAGGATTACAACCACCTACAATTTTCCTTATGCACTGAAATATTTTCCATATAAGTACACGTTCTGAAACCTCCTACAGGAAGCTGGGGACTTCGAGCCCTGGCCGACGCCAAACAGAGGAGGTATGGGAAGCTCCCACAGGACACTGGCTCGGAGAAGGGAACAGAGACATCACATCCCATTGCCACGGTGCTGTACCACCGAGCGGCCAGGTCACCAGCTCGGATACTCACCGAAAACCTGAATATGCACTAACCACTAATCCTGCTGCTGCAGCTGGATGCAATCAGCACATGCCAATGTGCATTTACTTGTTCTTATACACTTGAAGTGGATTGGTCTCGAAGCGAGATCCCAATTCGTCAGGCATATCCAACGTGACATCTCTGTTCCCTTCAGGAATAGAGGGTTACATATGTAACTGAGACATTTCTGTATAAATATCAAGCAGCACAACCGTTTTTAACATGTTAAATGTTTCCTGAGAAGTAAATCAATCAGCATATTAGAATCTTTTCAACCTAACGCAAATGAAGATGTAATCTGCACTGTAATTATTTTATATCAATGTTTAATTATTCTGTTTAATTACATACTGTATTACACTTGACTTATAACCTCAGTTGATTAATTAAATCTTTATGGTTTATAATACACATGCAGAATAATTGCCGCTGTACACTTGAAGAAAAAAATGCCTTTGGATTATCAGTAGTCCAACCACTTTCATTAATGACAAATAAAACAATTTGTGATACAGTTACCATGATAAAAATCATGGTATATCAGTGTGATATAGATTTTAGTCAGAACCTAACACAAATGTGACCCTGGAGCACAATACCAGCCATAAGTAGCACAGGTACATTTACAGGTAAATTTGTAACAATATCAAACACCACACATGGATCAAAATTATTAATTTTGTTTTTAATGTATAAAATCATTAGAATATTACTGTAAGTAAAGGTAATGTTCCTTGAAAGTAAATTTCCTACTGTAAATACATCAAAACTTAATTGTGATTTTCTCATCAATGTTTAGATTATGTTTTGCACCCTCAGATTGAAGATTTTTCCAATTGGCCTAGTTGTTGTCCTATCCTAGCAAACCATACATCAATGGAAATCTCAATTTTTAAAAGTTAAAAACATTAAAAAGTTTCACAGGGTCACATATTTCAGAGAATACACTGAAAATCATATATGAAAAACATACATAAGATTATATCTAAAAATTATTACTGTGATTAAGCACATTAATATATTCATGCATTTCAATCAGTCCAGATCATATATTGTATTTATACAGCAGTAAAGGCAATGTTTTATACCGCAAGACATTTCAGACAGCCTATGCATTAATTTGATGTGACTGTGGATTTGTTTTTCTGACATCTGAGTGTTTCCACTTATCAGCAGCAGTTGAGGCAGCAGACTCCTGTGAAAATGTTATGAAACTGGCCCAATTTCCCTGCGTTCTGCTTGCTGCGGGCTTGCTGTGCCTGCTCTGTACTGCTCTTGTTAGCCTGAATAATTGATTCTAGACAGTTTGCTAGTAATATTTACTGCAAAAATGGCAGCTACACATAAACTCATAGTGTTAGGAACATAAATATATAATAGCAATGGTCTACAGTTCAAATGCATTGTGCTTATCATAATTTTTGGATGAAATAAAATAAATTCAACATCTACTACATACTACCTCCCTCAAATCTCCTCTAACACACATAATCATTACACATACTTTAAAATACCACTTTGCACTGCATCAGATCTTGGGGTGTGTTCATACTTTTAACTTACAACACCCAAAACAAGGCTATTGTAATGATCAGGGAGTCGAGATGGCATACGAGTTCATGTGCAAGCTACTTTAGACAGGCCAGACAGCAGAGACGCCCACTTGAGCAGACCAAACAGCGGAGACGCCCACTTGAGAGGATCAGATGGCGAAGACGCTTGAGCAGACCAGACGGCGGAGATGCACGGAGTCCGTGCAGCCATCAGCGGAACCCCTGGGAAATCCATGACTGCGGTCAACATTCCCAGGGGTCATGCAGCCACTGATAGATCCTCCATGATCGGGACCGACAGAACATAACACGGTTTCTCAGACCGTGATTCAGGGCTAGGACCCGACAGATGCGGACTGGGAACCGCAAGGATTTCTGACAGCTCTTCTGGCTGTGGAACCGGGACCGACAGGACATAACACCGCGAGGAACTTCAGCAGCTCGTCAGGCTGCGCAATCAAGACAGGCTGGACATGACAGGACCCCTAATATCGTGCTACGGGGCTGGCACCTGTTACTGACTGGTTTAACACAATGGGGGCCTTCTGCTGCTTCTCAGGCTGCATAACCGGGACAGACTGGGTTGAACATTGTTCCTCGTACAGTGCGACAGGAATGAGGGCCTTCGACAGCTTCCCTGACTGTCCTTCGGTGACTGGTTGAGCATCACTCAGCCCCTCTCGCTGAGTGATGGCACCGGTGCCCTCTATGGGTGATTCGGGAACCACCAGAGTGGCAAACAGCTCCCCTAGCTGTTGTTTGTTACCTGACTGAGCATCACTCAGCCCCTCGCGCAGAGTGATGGGAACGGCGCCCTCGGGGGCTGACTCGGAAACCACTGACGGGGTAGACAGCTACTGAGGTTAAAGTCCACAGAAACAAATGATAACTCACCCGAGCTGGCTGTTTTAGGTTCAGGTGGCTTGCCATACTCCTCATGAGTGTAGAGAGGAGGGGAATCAGCGGGAGGTTTCGACAGTGCTGGCTCCCACCACAGGTGAATCGGTGTCAGCCATTTCATAGGCAAGCCTAAAAATCAATCATTCTCAATCGTTCTGCGGGCGTCTGTCTTGCGCGGTGACTTGCAATCGGCTGCCATTTTACACAGTGTGACGAGATCTGTGGATTTCTTGGGCGGGAGCGGTGTTCGCCGAATGGCGAGGCGTGAGCCGAGCCACAGGTTTGTGTTGGCGACCGCGGCACGGCGATTACTCCTGGGTGCTGGAGTGCCATCCAGTGGCCTGAGCTGGCACCTCCAGCTGACTGTGACAGCTATATGCTGGGCTAAATCTTCTTCTACGTGTCTGTCCATACAATATTATGATTGCCAGCTGAGAACTCATGAATGTGCAAATGTGTCAAAAAAAAAAACAGGAATTGAAGATCTACTGCAAAAAGACATGTGTAACGAACAACTGTAAACTTTAAACTGTAATGGACAATATCAGGACAATGACAAGAGAAACCAGGTAGGGTGAATTGTCTTAAAGTGGGAAATTTTTGGCCATTCAGACTTTATGTTTGATTATTACTGTATGTTGAATCTTCTGACTTCACATCCTGTTTTTGGTGAAAATTCTAAAATCTTAAATATGCGGTTTTAAAAAAGCATCATATTTACAGAAATAAAAACAGTAACTAAATGTTACTTCAACACTGTGTCCAAACCAATAGTAGCCCAACCAAGTTTCAAGTGTCAAATTATGTGTCTGTTCACTAAATGTGACAAAAAATCTGAAGGATATGGACCAGTGATACTGTAACGATCAGGATCCGCTGTAGTGTGCGTGTGTGCGCTTCTCAGCTGGGCAAGGAGCGGAAGGACACGGAGCTTGACTTTAAACATTTA
>JAUMHI010000064.1:641072-662881 GCA_032359435.1 Enteromius unitaeniatus
CAAGGACAGGGGGGAAACCGGAACATACCAACAAAAGTCAAACACGGACAGACATAACAGACACGGAACATGACAGATACTTTATTGTGGGAGGAGTAACCCAGCACTTTTGAGTTACACTTTATTTTAAGGTGTCCTTGTTACAGTGTAATTATACATTGAAGTACTGAGTAATATTAATGAACTATACTTACTAAATGGTTAGGTTTACCTGCATTTAATTATGCATAATTTATTGTTATTATGTATTAAGTGAATATACAGACAACTGGTCTATTCTCTGTTAGCTGGGGTGTAAAAGATGCCACTGTGAGTGAGTACAGTAAATCTACACTGGAAGTGATAATGAAAATAATTTTACACAGTGTTAGTAGTGCTATCATTGCATACATGGTTAAAACAAAAAAACAATGTCAGCTTTTTACCTGGAATAAATGTAGTATTCAACCCGTTCTCACAGAATTGTGTGAAATAACCACAAACTCTTAATGCATAATTCTGTGTTAGTATCACGTAATCATCGAAAATTGCGTGATACTACCACGTAAAAGATTACAATATAATTCAGTGACAGGCATAAGCCGTGATCCACTCACGGATAACTGGATTCATTTGATATAAAATTTATACTTTCATTGTAAAACCTAGCCCCACCTTTACCCTAAACCTACCCACTTCTGAACAATATAAAACACACACAGACAATATAAGCACAGTCATAGGTATTTATTGCAAAAACTGACCATAAGCAGTAAAAAAAAAAAAAAATGCAAACAAGTTGTTGCATTTCAAGTCCTTCTGAAGCCATACGATGTCTTTGTGTGAAGAAGAGTGTAAAATATAATGTGTTAATCACTGAAATTATCCCGCTGCGTTAACGCATTGACTCTTATTCAAAAGACACTCTCATCCTGTAGAATGACGCAAATCGATCAGCAGAGACACAAGAGCCAATAATATTTCACAACAGCATGACACGATCGGTCACGAGACACACTAGAGCTAATAGAATTTTACAACCAAGACTGACGTAAGGATTCTTCTGGCAGCATTTTTCAAATTTGCAAAGTAGCAGGCAGCTGCAGAGGAGTCACGGCGGACGGAGAGATGGTGAGGAATCCTTTTGTCTCAGAAGAATTAGAATATTAATCCTTTTAAATAAATAATGTTGTTAGTTGTAACTGCTGGTTTATACTTGTGTTTTATTATCGGATGGTAGGTTTAGGGCAGGTGTTGGGTTACGTGCTCATAAATTTATTAATAAAGTAATATAAATAAAACTGTTGTGACCAATTACAGTGAAAAAAAAACACACCTCAATACATATGCAATATTGGCAATATCATTACCCAATGTTTGAATCCAAATCTGTGCGTGGATCACGGCTGATGCCTGTCATTGAATTACATTGTTGTAATGATTGTTCATCAGGCGGTAGATCCATTTGCAACATTTTATTATCATAATCGTTGTCGTACATACTATGGTCATTGGGAGCAGACATAACAAGACAGGCAGATCGTAAACAGTACCGTAAAACAGGCGGGAGTTGTGGTATCAGGCGGGAACGTGGTTATTTCACGCAATTCTGTGACATCAGGTTGGTAGTATTTGTGTATTGTGATGGTATACAGCTATACTGATTAAAAAAAAGTGATTTAAAGGGTAATTAAATTATATGCTGGGATGTTGTTCCATTAGTAATCCGTGAAATTACCAAAATGTACAAATTAATTGTTACTGATACATTTGTTGTAAGATGCATATTACGCTTATAGTGGCACCTTCCCTACAAAAAAACAGGAGGAACTCTTTTTCAGATTCAGCAAAAAACTGTCAACACAATATTATTTAAAAAAAACCCTTCCTACCTTCAAACATGTATACTGATGCACATACTTTGTCTTCCTAATCCTGCTTTACCCACCAAGCCATTCACCCACATACACCCCCAGCTGAGTGGCTGCTGAACATGTTGCTCATTCTCCATTGTGTTTGACACTTCCATTGGGCTGCTGCGGCCCATGATGAAACATTCAGATCCAGCACCTGGCACTCGTTTCCCTGCCTGCCTCCCTGATAACGGCTTCCCTCTCTAATTAAGCTGCAGTAAAGCTTCTCTCCAGCTGCCTGCAGTGGAAACAGCTCGTCCAAAAAGTGCTGCGCCTGGCGAATTCACAGTGCTCCTGAAATATTAAGACGGCAGTCGTCAAAGTGCCCAAACCCAGGTGAGCAGCTGCTTTATGCTTTTCAACACCTTCATATAAATTGAACGGCTTTGGCTCGTGACTTAGAGCGTGTGCTGTATATGTATAAACCTGAGTTTCTAGTGCTGAATGCTGAGGTGTGCCACATGGATGTACCCTTCAGCATCTGTTTTTCCGTCAACAACAGACGGTGTAAACTAAAAGAGAAGCACTTTAATGCTGCATTAATACTTTAATGGTGCATTATTTAATATTGATCAAAAACATCTGTCATCTGTGTGGCTATAGAAAAAAGCAATTTGCACTTATATTGTTAACTTAGGCTTAATGGAACTTAAAAAAACACTAACCTATTTTTTTTGTATTCTTCCTTTATTTGAACAGCCTTATGCTGTTCCAGACATCAATCATTTTTGTTTTTCCTTGGAACACGATAAGATAAATTTTGAACATTTGTACTAATGGTTTATTTCTGGACTGAATATAAGCTGAGGCTTTCAAGCTTCAAGAAGTGTGTAAAAGCACAATTAGTATCACGCAAATGGTCCATATTACTTGTGTAATATAATCACAAATTTTCTGAAGTCATGCTATATCACTCTTAGAAGAGGCTACATTTTACATTTTTACTCTGGATTCATAATCATCAGCTGTTAATCACTGCTATCTATTGAATAAGGAAAATGCCCTATGGGTTGGCAATGATGGTGAATAAATAATGACAATATTTTAATTTTGGGGAGAACTTTTAAGCTTAAAAATATTCAAAAGGTCTTTTATGAAATTAAATTAGAAGAGTCAAACTTTTTTTAATATATATAGAATTCCTTTACACCCTGGTGCCACGGAGTTTCTTAAATCAAAGAAAGCTGCCAGGAAATTACAGAATTAAGGAGTATTGCTTTACAGGATCTACAGGATCTTTCACAAGAGTGAAGGAACTGCTCAAATATTTTTTTGAAAGATGTGCCATCAGTATTCTACATACAAAACACAACAATGGTAACTACAGTATCAACAAATACAAACACTTACAGCATACCAACAACACAAAGGTCTAAAAGTGAAAGGTTTAACAAGTTTAATGGCTCAAAAAAACAAATTAAAAAAAGAATAAAAAATCTATTCAGACTGATCTGTTTGTGATACATTACAAGGCTGGATTGGGCCAAAAATCATCAATTTTAAATTTTTTCCCCCCAAAAAATCTACATTTTCAATTAATAAAATTAAGTGTGTAACTCTGTACATATAGGCTAATATAATTTCAAATTCTGTCAGGACAGCAAAGATCTCCACAAAGAATGCAAACAAAGAGATAGTTGGCTGCTGAAATTGAAATATATATACAGCGCATATTCGTGACTAGACAAGTGATGTTCCCTGTACATGAGTCACTCAACTAGAGCTAATCCTGTGAGATTATCCATGCTTTTAGCCAGGGTCAGCCAATATGATTTCATCAGTAAAAATTAACTCATTTAATATAACAATCATAGATTGTTCATGGAAAATAGGATTTTTTCCACTAATTGTTAAAAAACAAGCTAAAAAACTCCATAGCTACTGTTAGTGAAGCAGTCAGGGCAATCTTTCTGCCTCCACCTAGGCCCTTCCCACAGAAAAACCCTTAGTGCTTACTAACAGGGTCTATTGGTGGCTTGTTAAAAATCAATAAATCCTAACGGAAAATATCCCAAAACATACTACAGAAAACTATTTTTAATTGGTTTTAGTAGTTAAAAGTTGATGGTTTATAATGTTTGTAATGCTATTTGTAGTGGCAAAAAATTTTTTTTAAAGGGTTCATTGTTTTGAGGCTTCTACATCATGTTCATAATGCATACCTGTATACATAAATCTTTCACCTGCGGTCTATATTTTAAGAAAAAAATACACTTTCCCTGAACTACTACTATTTGAAACATAGTTATCAGTCACAACATACAATGAATGATAGGCCTGATTTGCCTGAACTGAGTCACAAAAACTAGTATCTCAGCAGATATAAATAGACAGGTGATTCTGTGCTAGGCCATGTTAGTTTTTTTTTAAGGTGTCCAATAACATCTAACAAAATATCTCCTACTTATGTAGTAGTATACTGGTATCTACTGGTACTGGTATCTACTGTAACTACTGGTATCTTTAATATTGAATGTTAAGTATTTGAGCATAATACAACAAAACACAAAAAACGGTGTAATAATAATAGTATAATATTTTCATCCTATATATTCAGGACAGGGGTGTCAAATTCTGGTCCTAGAGGGCAATTGTCCTGCAGAGTTTATTTCCATCTTTTCCGAACATGCAAGCCTAAAAGATTCTAGATGAAACAACTTTTTACATACAGTAATATTGAAGAGATACAAGCTGTTTGATTTTGAAACAGAAGTCATGAAGCAGTTTTGGTATTGGCACACACACACATTAATATTCATGGTTGCAGAGGAAAACCTGCTAATTTCTGTGTGATAATCAACATTTTCACCAAGATAATGAGCTCATCGTTCATGTTTGTGTTGACAGGGGTCATTAAAAAAACAGCTTTGCAGTGTCAGGAAGTCAAAACATTAGGTAAGTCATCTAGAGAGAAAAGAATGAGCATTATTAATCTTTCAGCACCTATGGAGACTGTGGAGCAGAGCATTTGACAAAGACAGACACAGAAAGCATTAGAGGTGGATAGATTTTTTTTCCAAATGTAGAGATTGAGGATTCTGCAGTAATGGACCCACAGCAGTTATGAGAAATGGAAGAAGTCAGAGATTTTTATGAAAGACATTTCCGGCTTTTGAATAATTTATTTCATGCACCTGAGTTAAAGAAAGTGTCACGTTTTGTAGGAACACTTGGGCGAAGACAGGATAGTTGCAACTGAACTTCAACTTTAACCCCCTGAGGTCTGAGGTGATTTTGGTGCACTTAAGATGTTTGGACATTCTCTGATATTTGTGCTTTTATCAGCTTCTTATAACATATTATTGACCAACATGTATTTTTCTTGTAATCAGCACAAATTGTTCTACAACAATACATGACAAATATGAATGTACATGTTTTCATTTTTTAGAAAATAAATGTTTCAGTTCTTCAGTTTGAGTTCTTTTCTCTGACATCTGAAAAAAAGCCATGTGCTTCTGCCGATGGGACAGCCGACCTCAGTCCGTTAAGTACACATGGGCAGACGAGAAGAGCAATACACACATCAAAATAACCTTAAGGACTGACAACACAAGATGAAACACAACAGGCTTTTAAACACTAAGGAAAACTGGACTAATCAACTTAAGTTGATTAATATAATCAACTCTCATAAACTAATCAACTTAACAAGAACAGGAACAAGACCAAATAGGGAAAACCAAAACTAAACTGTGTCAGACCAAACTTAAGACATAGAACGTGACAGAAAGGTTCTGGGTTCAAATACATGTCAAGTAACCCAGGTTCCCACGGGAATCAGACAGTGAAACTGCAGTGGTAAATTAACCAATTGCTCGCCAGCGGTACTGCTCGAACCTTTGGAGAACCTATGGCAAGTATATGAGCGGCCGCTTCATTGAATTGTGCAGCGGCACGGAACGCAATACTGTGTCTGCTAAGACGCTATGGGAACACAGTTCAATCATGCCATGCTCTAAATAAAAAATGATCAACACATGACAGCGAGCCCAGGCTAAGTAGACAGGGAATACAGTCACATAAGAGGCAGAGAAACGATGCCCTGCATAAAATGCCCCTACACCGAGTGGTGTGTATATTAGATTTGATGTGTGGGTGAATACCGCCAAACTCGCCAAACCTGTAGTAACAATCCCTACACAGAGAGGACCCTTGCATGTAATGCCATCCAGATTATAAAACCTGGTAAATGTGGACAGTGGCCATTTGCAGGGGTTTAAAGGGAGTGCCTTTCAGGGCTCTAAGCACAGTAGGCAGATCCCAGGTAGGGATGGTGCGGGGACAAGAGGGTCTAAGCCGTCTAGCTCCCCTTAAGTATAAGGTTATCTGCTATGGCCACCACATAAGTCTTAATAGTGGACGGGGAGTGGTCCCTATAATGCAGGGGTTGTAGAAACGATAGAATCATTGATAAATACCATTTCATGGCATACACTCGTCTCGTAGACAGGGCTCTAGCCTGGGAAATGGTGTTCAAAGCATGTTTGGGGAGGTGAAGAGGCCATAAGTGGAGGGCCCACAGCTGTGCGAATGGAGGAAAAGTGTAAAGGAGAAGACTGGCATCCATCTCCTTCGTGAAAATAAGTGAGTGTAGCTGTCTGAAGGCGAAGAGATCTATGTTCGCTTCACAGAACATCTCCCAGATCTGCTGGGTCGTTTGGCGCATTGAGGAAGGGAATCTTTTTGGCCTCCTTAATCTCGGTGAGATTGAGCCAAAAGTACTGTTCCAGTATGATAAGGCTGGACATGGACCTGTCGATCACTTAGGCAGTGACCTTCGTCACTCCCAGAAGCAATGTGTTGAGCTGTCTTTCTGTTTTGATAGTGTTGTTGGGATACCTAATGATTACAGAATGATGTACAACAGCTAACTTTCCCTGCAAAATAAAAAAAAAATGTAACTTTCTCCACTTAACCTATTTTCTCTTTTGGCGAGGCATATAATAAACACCAATAAAATGTTAGTACTGTGTATATTGATGAAAAGTAATATTGAACAAAATTCCTGCCTAAAGTATTTGAAAAAAAGCTTGTTGAATTCCACAAATCGGAATTGCACAAATTACAATTAACAGTCCTTGAATTTTAATGCAGTGAATTTTCATGGTTTAACATGTTTGTATATTTATGTAGTGAATATCTCAAATGGAAACATGTCACATGTTCATCAACATCAAACATTTTCATTGTTAAAATTCAGTAATCAATATTCACCTCACCAAGTTAATTTTCAAAATATTCAGTTTGTTTAATATTATTATATTTGTCAGGCAACTTTCGGATAGTTTTATTTCCCTTTACAAATTCGCTTCTGAAAATTCAGTGGGTTAAATACGAAAGAGTGCACATCCGGGAACTGCGGGAAAAGCAGTAGATTACTAATCCAAGAAGCCATCTGCTGTTAGATGTCTTTACCAGCGGGTGGTGCTAGCGGCTTTGAGTGTGAACGTCTTCATCAAAGTGTTTGCTGTAAGATATTATTTTAGGTCTGCGCTGTTAATCAAAATACTTTATGTCCCTTTCTATCTGTGTTTTACTATGTAAAAAAAAGCCAACTCTCATGTGTAAATCCGTAAAATCGTGTAATGGTCAAATGCACACATAATTCTCTGGTTATTCGTGTAAATCCTCATTAGTTATGTAATGAATTAACAGTAATAAAAGACCGAAAAGGCATGTGTAACAGTAAATTGGATTTGTGTGCAGGGACGTCGGCAGAAAATCTTCAAAGGGGGGCATTTTGTTTTCATAGGGGGGGCATACTTTATTTCTGATCTCTTTTATTTTGTTATGTGGGGCGCGACACAAACACTTCATCATCTGCACCCCTAAGTGGTTTTCTATTATCTATCATACCTGTGCCTATGGGTTTAAATAGTTTAAAATGTAGCGCACATAAAAAAACAAGATGAACAGTATTCGCACACGGAAAACCATTCTTGCGCAGGAACATTTCTGCACCGCGAGAGCACAGAACACATTCTCACATTCTTGGGGCCAGGTCGATAAGAAATAGATAACTTAAACCTGGTAAAAAAAAGAGCCTATGGAGTCTTTTGGCATCACGTAGGTACTGTAAATCTTTATGATCTGTGATTACCTGAAAAGGGTGGATTGACCCCTCCAACCAGTGCCTCCATTCCTCTAGAGCCAGCTTTATTCAACTTCCGGGAAAAGTAGGCACACAGTTTTAGCTGTGGAGGGTTCCCCTGATGCTGGGAGAGAACGGTGCCCACTTCAGTTGTGGATGCATCTACCTCAACTATGAAGGGTTTCTCGGGATCTGGGTCAATTAAGATGGGTGCAGAGATAAAAACAGTTTTCAACTCATTAAAAGCTTGTGAGGATTCTGAGGTCCATAGGAGAGTCTAAGGTTTTACTCTAAAGATAGAGGTAAGGGGGCTAGTTAGGTGACTATAATTCTCAATGAACCTGCGATTAAAAGTTAGAGATCCCAAGAATCTTTGCAGCTCCTTTATCGTTTTGGCCACTGGCTAGTTGGTGATGGCCTCGACTTTATCTAAGCCAATACTGACCCCTGACTGGTCAATGTTATAGCCTAAGAACTGGGTAGCGGCCTGGTGAAACGAGCACCTCTCTGGTTTTAAAAACAATTGATGTTCCCTGAGCTTGGTGAGCAGGGGACAAAAGGCAGAGGGTATTTAAAAGGTACGGTTACCTTGTTCAGTGCTCTGTAATCGATGCATGGACGCAGTCCGCCATCCTTCTTAGCAACAAAAAAGAAGCTGGAAGCAGCAGAGGAAGTATACAGACAGATGTAACCGTGTTGAAGTGTCTCTTTTATATATTCTTCCATCGCGTAAGCTTCCGGGATTGATAGTGGGTAGATTCTTCCACTGGGCACTGAAGCATCCGGGAGCAGATCCATTGTACAGTCCCATGGGCGATGAGGTGTATCTGTATTGTTAACCCTCTGTGGTTGGCCGGGGTCTTTTTTATCTTATCAGTGCAAAAGACACTAATATAACTCTATTGATTTGGTCACACAAGTAAGTGTTTTACACCATTCAAATCTGTTCTGTGTCTACTTTTGAGTTCACTCTCAGTAACAACAAAAGTTTGTGCTTTTGCAAAATAAGGAAAATAAAAAGCGTGCGCGATTTGTCTTTGTTCTCTTTGCGAACTGTTAAAAAGCCGTCAGTAAAATTAACTGAAACTCGGCGAAAACATGACACACAGACATGAGAAATATATCTATAGAAAGCTTGAAGTGTCTGCTTTTAAATACAGTAAGTCATGTTGAAAACAAATATTCTTTGTTAAAGTAATGAGTAAGTAACCAACACTATACTGAGTTTCTCAATCTGATCTAATTATTGTTAATGTGACCACGCCCACAAGCTACTTTCGCTTTGTCATTACAAACTCCACGTGAGACACGCGCGACATTTACACGCCCACAACAGCTTGTGCGATCAGCACAGAAAAACAAAGAAAACAAACAGAGCTGACTTCAGCAAAGGAGATAACAGATGGATTTACCTCAAGATGCGCTGTGTGAGCTGGTCCAGTCACAGAGTGATCACTCTCATGAGTAAGTACTGTTTGTTTTTGTATAAGTTTGCGTGGTATTGTGGCACAAACTTGAACACATTTACTGGTTTTGTTTTTTCCCCGAACTATAATACCTGACTGAAACATTTGAATGCTAGTGAAGCATTTTAAATATGACAGGCTGTATGTTGTTATATGTTCTATGTAATATAAATAATACGATATAAAAACAATATCACGAGTGCATGATGAATGCTGCTTGATGTTATTATTGTTTGTTTTTCTTGAACTGTAATTCCTGACTAAAATCAGATGTTTTTGTGTGTTTGTTTTGTTTTTAGTGATTAGAAAACTGCTGCATGATAAACCAGGATGACATACTCTGGTCTCTTCAAGCTGATCACCTCTAGGACTGCTGTACCAACATCAGATCTTCAACTGCACTGATATTCTCTTCCTGATAAGCTTCCTGAATACTGATGGTGGTTATTTTTTCTTAAATTCATGGAAAGAAGCAGCAAACACTCAAATATCAGGTATTTACAGGGTTCACTTGTTTTCAGGATTGACTCAAAGTCTGTTCACATCTCTGTACTTAGAGCAGTGTGCTCAGTGATGTGTCTTTGACCTTTATTATGTATATTTTAATTATACTGTGTAAAAAAAAAATCATTTTAAAGAAAGGTTTTTTTTTTCAATCTCCCCACATTCTTTCTACGTGCCTTACCTGTCACTAATGGGCCATTAGGGGAGGGGCCTTTGTCTCTTCAAGTGAGAATCACTGAATATTGATGGGCATTCTCACGCCCTTGAATACAAACTTTCACTCTCAAAACAAGTCTTTTAAAATTGAAAACACTATATTGTTTTCTGTGAATAAGTAATTTAAATGATTTTCACATAATTCTGAAGCAAATATTCTAGCCTAATAGGCTGGTTACTCTAAATTCTTAATCAGGACTATTAACTATGGCTTGTATGGCCTTATTTTAGCTAGTTTTATTTTCCCAAAACTTACTAACCACGCATTTCTAAAAAATGCAAACATTTACATCCACCCTGGTCACATATTATTGTAGCACAGTTTCTGCTGTATACAAAAATAATTATATGTTGGTCAATAGTATTTTATATTATAAGTAGCTGAAATAACCACAAATATCATGTCCAAACATCTCAGCGTCCCCAAAATCACCTCAGACCCCAGAGGGTTAAAAGCGCTATATAAACAGACATTATTGATTGATTGATCCATTAATGTACTGTATGGTTTGTTAGGATAGAAAAATATTTGGCTTAAATACAAAATCTGGAATCAGAAGGTGCAAAATCGCCTTTAAAGATGTCCAAATTAAGACCTTCACAATGCATATTAATAATAAAGAAAAAAAAAAAATATATATATATTTTTTTTTTATAATTTTAACCCATACAATGAATTTTGGCCCTCAAGAGTCACATATAATATACTTACTGAATTTCTCAATGCAGTAAGAAATGTTCCTCTGTTTCCAGCTCTTTCTGAGAGCACAGTGAACACAGTATCTGTTTTGGAATTTGCAACAGAGACATGTATGCGGAAGATTTATTTTCTGAAACTCAATTCACTATAACCCAAATATAGGAGCTGGAAAAATACATCTCTGCAAATGCTGAGAGAGATCACTTCTCCATGTGCAGCACTCAGATCAAAGCCTCTCCTTCTGTCCAGCCCTCAGCCAATCAGAGGCTGTATAACTGTAAGTGATTCTTGCTGTTTACCAGCATCCCGATGGACATGCAAAGAAGACACAGCCAGCCAAAGAAGATCTGGTTTAGACGGGAAGACAGGTGTGGGGTGGTGTGGGAGGGTTTCAGTGTCAAGCTGATCTCTTCCATTTCTCTTTTTATAAATACACCTCTCATCCCATCTGCACTCTCACCTTTATAAAATAGATAATGACAGTGTGGTATGAAATGTCTAGAAGGCAGACAGACACATTCAGATGTAATGTACAAATGCAGTAATATGTCATAACATTTAATCTACATTGTTAGTTTTTGTGTCATTTCATGTCAAAAATGTGTCTAATATGTAGAAAAAAGCTATTGTGAGTAATTATTCTGGCATTACAGGATAATGCTATCATGCCAACACTTATTGGTTGATAAAAGTACAAAAACACACCCTTTCCCAAACCAATTACTAGTGACTATTCAAGCTGTGACGTAAAACACATGAAAACAGGGGAAAAGTGCATGCTTTTAACCACTCTCCAAAAAGGAACCATTGATTGGTAAAAGATTTATAATATAATTAAAACATAGGAGTTTTACTTATTGCTTGCACAAATTGTTTTATTTAGTCAGGATATACAGCTACGTCTGACAGTCCATCAATAGAGAAAGATGCTTTCTTCCTACAAGTTCCTGCACTTAGGCCCATTAACCACCCCAGTCGCTGTGATTTCGCCAAATAAGACATGATCCAGGGTCAATATCTTTCACTGATCCCGGATCAACATTACTGTCCAGAAATATTGACTTTAAGCCAATCCCAACCCCTAAATCTAACCCTACCCAAAATGTATTCCTAAAGTCAGTATGAAATGATAGCTGATTAATAAGGGTGTAGAAGCACCTAACACTGATCATAAGCCTAAAACAAATATTTACTAAACAAATATCCCTCAATTCTGATCCAGGAACATTGTACTTGGTGAAATACTCACCTGTCCCTTATCCCTACCTCTCTGTTTTACACTGTTAGAGCCATAAAGTTTATAGTAATTTATTTAAATTTTCTATTATTTGTATTAAGAATGGCTGTTATTGTTATTTAATATATATAGGCCTATATATATAAAGACTTCTTCGTAATGGAATTACGCAAAGTGGAAACTGGATTACCAAGACTGATGCTGCAGTTGTTATCAAAAATTATTACAAGGCTTATGGGCATTTTGTGATGTATGAATGGCATGTTTAAAATTACTGCAACGGATGAAAGTGAAAGTAAGTCATAATTGCACTGGAAGATATTGGGCCAGATTAAGGAATTTATACCTCCTTCTGCAGTTTGAAACGAGACTCTTTTTACAACTGAAAAGGTACTTTTACAATTGGAGTTTGAAAGTTATTCTTTTCAAATTATTGTTGAATCATGGATGATGCAGATGAAACTGCTGACTCAGATAAGGATGGCCACAAGAGGGCGGTCAAATATACGCATAAAGCCCTTGAAGAGCGTCTAAACAGACAAGTTAATTTGAGAAAGGCAAAAATGGCTTAAATTACAATTCACATGAATGAAATTGATAAATTCAAAGAGAATGATGAAAATGTGAAAAATATAGAAGAGGAACTGCTTACAAAGCTCAACAAATTGTATCAGGAATTCATTGAATTAAATGATAACATTCAAGAGCTGTTGCTGGATGAAGAAAAGAAAGATGATCTGCATATCTGGTTTGAAAATCAGGGAATTTTTTCTTGCTTCTGAACAGGATTGAAAACGTAAAGGATGCAAATGCTGAAAAAAATGAGCACACAGAACCAGGTGATAGTGTTTCAGAAGTTGCTTCAGCAGTGAGGAGAAAGAGCAGGGCAGGTTTGTCGGCTGAACATTCTTTTGCCACCAGTTCAAGTTAAATTTTGCAAATGAAAGAAGCAGCTGCGAAAGCTGCTCTGTTGGCCAAACCTGCTTCTTTAAAAAAGAAACAAGCTTTACAAATAGAAGAGATTAATCTGAAAGCTAAACTGGAGGAATTAGAGCTACCCAGAGAAATTTCTGATGCAAAATTAAACGTTTACAAGAACCAAAGCCTGTTGTCAAGCATGTCAGCCAGAATGTTCCAAAAGCCGAATATTCAGAGGACGGTGTGTTTCAAATAATGAAGAGGCAAAACGAGATCATGCAAATGCTGGTAAAGCAACAAAATCTGTCTCAGTTACCCCAAAGAGTTGCCCCAATATTCCTTGGTGATCAGATCATTTATGAAAGCCTTTGACAATGCCATAGACAGTAAAACTGAGAACGCTAGGGACAAGATGTTCTATTTGGAGCAATATACCAGTGGGGAACCACAAGACCTTTGTGGGCAAGGGTTGTGGGCATATGAGAGCAGAAAGTGGATATAGAGAGGCAAGAAGATTGCTGCAATATCATTATGGTGATGAACTTAAAATTGCTTCAGCGTACATTGAAAAGGCACTAAAATGGCCTCAGATTAAATCTGAGGATGGGAAGATGCTTAATGCACATGCTCTTTTCTTGACTGGATGTCACAGCACTATGCAGGAAGTGGACTACATGGCTGAAATGGACAACCCTACTAACATGAGGGTGGTCATCTCCAAACTTCCATACAAAATGAGGGAGAGTTAGAGAAATGTTGCATATCAACTTGAAGACTCTATGTTTTGGACTGAAAGCCTTACAGTACTGCAGTGCATTGAGAATGAAGCTGCACGGTTTAAAACGTTTGTTGCCAATAGGGTTTCCCTCATCAGAGAAGCTACAGAGCCCTCACAGTGGAAATATGTTGGCACTTCATTAAACCCAGCGGATATAGCCTCCAGAAGGATCAAAGTGGAAAAAGTAGAGAGACATACATTTCATGATGAGTTCAAGTCACTGCAAAGAAGCAATCATGTCAAAAGAGGTAGTCCTCTGTACAAACTGGACCCAGTAGTCCAAGATGGCATACTGCGGGTAGGTGGTCGTTTGAATCAGTCTAGGATGCCAGACTCTGCCCAGCATCCAGCAATCCTTGATAAATAGCAGCACATAACTTCATTGATTCTGCAGGATATCCATAAAAACACAGGACATAGTGGCAGAAATCAGATTCTTTCAAACCTTCGAAGTAAGTTTTGGGTTACAGCCATAAGAAAGAAAATTACGTGCCAAAGAGAGCGATCAGAAAATGGCAGATCTACCAAGAGAATGTCTTCTGCCAGATAATCCCCCCTTTACCCATACAGGTGTGGATTATTTTGGTCCCTTCTTAATCAAACGAGAATGCAGCTTGGTAAAGAGGTATGCAGTGCTCTTTACATGTCTAACTATAAGAGCAGTTCATTTTGAAGTGGCCAGCAGCCTTGATACCTCATCCTGCATAAATGCCATACAACGTTTCATTTGCAGAAGAGGACAGGTGTCTACGATGCCATCGGACAGCGGTTCACTGGGGCTGAAAGAGAGCTTCAAGAAGCTTTCCAAGACTTAGATCAATCCAAAATAGCTGAAGACCTCATCAAAAAAGGAATGAAGTGGATTTTCAATACTCCAGCAGCATCCCATCAAGGTGAAGTATGGGAAAGACAAATACGCACAGTTCGAAAGGTTTAGAAGTGTTAAATCAGCAGGTTTTAGATGACAAAGGGCTTTACACCGTTTTGTGTGAGGTTGAAGCCATCATTAAGGACCGACCGATTACTAAAGCAGAGAATGCCCCAAATGACTTTGAACCTTTGACTCCAAATCATCTTTTACTCATGAAAAAACAACCAATCATGCCACCAGGAGTGTTCGTAAAAGAGGACTGCTATTCACGCAGACGATGGAGACAAATTCAATACATGGCCGACCTCTTCTGGTCTAGATGGACTAAGGAATACCCATACTACAGGAATGAAAAAAGTGGCAGAAACTGAAAAAAATGTGACACCTGGAGATATTGTTCTCATCATAGATAATTCTGGCCCAAAAAATTATTGGATTATTACTTAGCATCTGTTGATTAAGAAGAAGGTAGGAGTTTGGTGTTAGACAGTCTTTTGACCGTTCTTTGAAACCATATTTAGTTTGAAACTTGAAAAGTGAAAATGCTTCTTAGTTTTGATTTCTATCTTGACAAATGAAAAGTAAACTTTTAAACGAAAAAAAAGCGTGGAAAAAGTTTTTGGTTTTACGCGTCAAATCCTTTGTGCTGATCCCCTATGGAAATGGCGGAGAACCGAAGCAAATAGATCGCCATTACACACACATTCCGACCGAGCATTTCTGGCATTAAAGGGGTCATTTGATGTTGGCAAAAAGAACATTATTTGTTGTATATGTTATGTGATGTGTTCAAGTTTCAAAAAACACATTATTTTCTAAATACTGTACATCATTTCTTCTCTAAGCATCACCTTCCTGAAACAGGTCAATTTGTACGAGAAGTAAGGTGTTCTTGGATTGACCCATATACCAGCGCTATGACAATAAACCAATGAAAGCCAGTACAAATTAAATATTCAGTGCGGACATAATTACTGATTATAATGACTCTTTTTGCATCATGCCCTGCAAACATAACACCATGTCTACATTTGTAATTGGCAAAACAACAAGCACTGCTCACTGATTTCTAGTTGTGTCCTCTTTTGAAGGAAGTAGTTTCACAATGAAACATAGAATCTTCGGAATATGGCACTGGCAGCAACACTACAGCGAGAATAATAGTTTCACCTTCCACCTTGTTTGTGTGATGTGTAATGCTATAGCAGTGGGAATATTAGGAGAATATTTTCACCCCATACCCCTTGCCACTCAATTTCAAGGGACACGGGGAATGGACGGAGGGGCAGAGGTATAAAATAGAATTGGGATTGGGCCCTAGTCTTACTGAAGTGCTAGTTGTTTAGCTATACAAATTCTGGGTTCCCTGTCTGTCAGTCACTATGACGTTATGTCGTGACGACAGACTGGGGTCATTACTTGGGAGCCCTGATTCGCTCTGATAGAGAGAAAACGCCAATCAGAATTCTTTCTGAATGGCTAGTGGAATTTGCTTGCTAGGCCACTCCCCCGCAGAGCAGGTATGAATAGGCAGCAGCTGCATCCACTCTTCAGATTTTGCTTCCGTGCCGAGAGCTGACAGTTCTCTCTCTAAACGCAGTGCTGTGAGGGGAACCTTTTCGAGCGGAGGCTGTTCGGTGTGGTGAGACAACGCAATCAACATTCCTGTGGTCATCAGCAATTACCTTGGGCGTTTCACAAAAAGAGCAGTTTCTGACACGGTTGGCAGTCGTCCTTTTAAGGATGCCGTTCCGGCCATGTCCTTCTGGTTGCGGTCACTACCTTTCATCGAACAATGGCCACGATCGCTGCCTTAAGTGTCTGGGGCTCCAGCACGCTGAAGATGCTTTCGGGGTAGGGACATGTGCTCATTGCGAGGATATGTCCCTGTCTGTACTGCGGTCTCGCCTCTCTCTCTCCTCCGGGGGAGTGCGAGTGAGTCAACAGCCACCTGTGTCGAGTTCACCACCGCTGGCGGTGACTACGCAGCGAGGGCAGCCACTGGCTCGAGTAATGTGAGAGCCTCCCAGCCAGCCATGAGCTTGCATGCCTCTCACACCTCTCGCAGAGACAGCCCCGTTCAGTTCACCGACGATTCGTTCGGTGGACTGTTGGATGATCGGATGTCAATCACAGCATCGGGGGATGGGTTTTCATCTGCTGAGGATGATGATTCAGCCAAGCTGCCGCCTTCGGGTGCAGCCCGGCCTGAGTCGGACTCCGAGATGATTACTATGCTTGCTTGGGCCATCGAGAGTATCGGGCTGGAGGTGTCAAAGCCTCCCAGCCCTGAGACCTCTCGGCTGGATGATTGGTTTCTGGGGTCTGGTCGTGGTTCACAGTACACGTGGTTCGGCGACACTGTAGAGAACTTTGTGCAGCAGTTATCCGCAGTGCAGAGACAGGCCGAGGCCATACAGCACATCCTGCCCCGGCGTGACCCTCCAGCTGCCACCCGGTCGGGAGCTGGTGCTTCAGCACCTCAGACGGTTGGGGTTAAAGGTCAACTGGGAAAAGAGCAAACCCTCCCCTGTGCAGAGAAACTCTTTTCTCGGTGGGGAGTTAGACTCGGTGAGTATGACAGCATGCCTCACAGAGGAACGCGCTCAGTCAGTGCTGGCCTGCCTGAGTTCCCTCGAAGGCAGGAGAGTGGTGCCACTGAAGCAATTTTAGAGGCTCCTGGGGCATATGGCATCCGCAGCTGCTGTAACGCCACTCTGATTACTCCATATGAGACCACTACAGCACTGGCTGAACTCCCGGGTCCCGAGAACGGCATGGCGCCGCGGCGCTCTCCGAGTGGTTATCACTCCGGAATGTTGCCGCACGTTCAGTCCCTGGAAAGACCCTGTGTTCCTGCGGACCGGAGTGCCCCTGGGCCAGGTGTCCCGGCACACTGTCGTCACGACAGATGTGGGCTGGGGCGCTGTATGCAACGGGCAGGCAGCTTCGGGGCTCTGGACAGGGCCCCAGATGCTTTGGCATATCAATTGCCTAGAGATGGTAGCAGTGCATTTGGCCCTGCAGCGGTTCCGGTTCCTAAGTGTTCTTCCACCAGCGGGGGTTAACAC
This sequence comes from Enteromius unitaeniatus, assembly GCA_032359435.1. Lineage (NCBI taxonomy): Eukaryota > Metazoa > Chordata > Actinopteri > Cypriniformes > Cyprinidae > Enteromius > Enteromius unitaeniatus. Next base: position 658,820 of record JAUMHI010000064.1, read on the forward strand.
GATCACTTCGGCAAGAGCCCTCTCTACGAGGCGAGCTTACACCTTGAAGTGGCGTCTGTTCGCTGACTGGTGTTCAGTTTGTGCGGAGAAACCCCGATCATGCACGATTGGAGTAGTGCTTTCTTTCCTGCAAGAAAAGTTGGAGCGCAGGCTGTCGCCCTCCACTTTGAAAGTGTTTGTGGCTGCTATCACAGCCCATCACAATGCAGTGAATGGCCAGTCCATTGGAAAGCATGATCTCATTGTGAGGTTCCTGAGGGGCGGCAGGAGGTTAAACCCTCCAAGATCGCCCCTGATACCCTCCTGGAACCTCTCTGTTGTGCTAGTAGGCCTACAGAGGGGTCCCTTATCCGGGGCTGGGTAGCGGGGTCAGCAGTCTAAGCAGGGACACCCAGACTTCCCTCTCCCCTCCCTCCTCCCGATGGGACATGCCCGGAACACCTCCTCAGGGAGGCGTCCAGGAGGCATCCAGAACACCTCCTCATGGAGGCGTCCAGGAGGCATCCAGAACAGATGTCCGAGCCACCTAAACTGGCCTCGCTCGATGTGGAGGAGGAGCGCATCTACTCTGAGCTCCTCCCGAGTGACCGAACTCCTCACCCTATCTCTAATGGAGCGCCCAGCCACCCTGCGGAGGAAACTCATTTCGACCGCCTGTATCTGGGATCTCGTTCTTTAGGTCATAACCCAAAGCTCATGACCATAGTTGAGAGTAGGAACGTAGATTGACCGGTAAATTGAGAGCTTCGCCTTGCAGCTCAACTCCTTCTTCACCATGACAGACTGGAACATTGACCGCATTACTGCAAAAGCTGCACCGATCCGTCTGTCGATCTCCCGTTCCATCCTTCCCTCACTCGTGAACAAGACCCCAAGATACCTAAACCCCTCCACCTGAGTCAGGAACTCCCCACCAACCTGAAGGGGACAGGCCACCCTTTTGATGAGAACCATGGCCTCAGATTTGGAGGTGCCTCTCCTTGGATCGCCACCTTACCGTGGTGGAGGGGTTTGAGTGCCTGAATGATCCTAGAAGCTCTGTTGTCTGGGGCTATATGCCCCTGGTAGGGTCTCCCAAGGCAAAAAGGTCCTAGATGACAGGCCAGAGAAAGAGCGGTCCAAAACCCCATATGGAGAGAAACACAATTAAAATTGTGACGTCGCCCGGTACCGCGCAGCTGGGGCCCCACCCTGGAGCCAGGCCTGGGTTTGGGGCTTGTGTGGGTCCAGCCCGAAGGAGCGACGTGGGGCCACCCTCCCAAGGGCCCACCCTCTGCAGGAGGGACCAAAAGGGGCCGGTGCTTTGTGGATTGTGCGATGGTCGAAGGCGGGGACCTCGGCAACCCAATCTTTGGACACAGAATCTGACTCGGGACATGGAATAAAGACGCTCATATAATGTTAAAAACGGACGAGGGAAATCTCAACCAGACAGGGTATTAAAAAAATCATGAAACTAATGAACTGAATGCAAGACAGCTGAAAACAACAAGGGAAACTAATGAACTAATAATCACATTAAGAACGGAACTACCAAATACAGACAAGGAATATACATCAGGGAAGACTCAAAACGAAAGTAAAACAGACAGACTATCACGCCACTGGGTAGCACTGATCCCAGTGCAGCCGGCTACACATGCTCTCAGTCACCTGTGGTTAAAAGCCCTATCTCAAAAGTCACTCTTCGGCGGTGATCAAGGTAACATCACTCCTGATACCTTCTGCCTTACCTTTATGTTGTGTCATGACTTCACGGTTTCTGATATCAAGTTAAAGGATTCTGTTTGATCAATGACCTCTCAAGACGCTCAACTCAATCATCTACCATGGAGCGATCTCACAAGCTGGATTCTAAGGAGCTACTTACCTTTATACAAACCTTCAAGAAAGACACCGATCTCTCAGCGATCTACCTGCATCACTCTAATGTGAGAAACCTTTATCCTTACCTGTGTACACTCTCCTGCGATACTCACCTGTCTCCTCAGAACACCCCACGCTAGACCACAGCCCACACTCAGCTTCCTGGATCAGAAAGGAATCCCAGGAGATAGGACTGATTCAAGGAGATTGCTTCACTCACCTACCTCAAGAGAAAAGGTTTCATCTGTCAGAAGTGCATCTGAGAGAGTTACAGGAAAAACGAACTGGAGATTGCTCAGCTCCCTGAAAGACGGTTCAATGATCTATCAGCTGAATCATACTGCCCTTTTCTATTGTCTTTCTTCAATAAATTGTCAAAACTTACCATTGTTTCCAGTCTCCTTACACTGAGTGTTACACAGACTACGTAACAGCAAGAGAGTCTTCATAACATGCAGACATAAGTTACATGTAAACGATATTCTTTGTTGTATTTTCCTGTCAAAATAATGGATTTCCTTTGAAAGTCTTTAGCTTTTTTTAAAAAAAACTGAAAAAACATTGGCTGGCAAAACTGAGGAAGTGCTCATAATACTGTATAAGAGGCAATGTTTAAATAAGTTCATGCTAGAAAGGGAAAGAAAGAGTAGGGTTAAGTATTTTTTTTTATGATGTCAAATTGTGTTGAAAGAGATGGGTTTTCAGCAGTCGTTTGAAAGCTGTAAGGGAGTTGGCATTTCAGATAGTGATGCTAAGATTATTCCACCAGCCAGGAACGGTGTAAGAGAATGTTCTGGATAGAGATTTTGTGCCTCTTTGTGATGGTACAATGAGGCGTCGCTCACTGGCGGATCTCAGAGTTCTGGAGGGAGTGTAGTTTGGTAGCAGTGAGTGGAGGTAGGTGGGAGCCGTGCCTGTGGTTGTTCCAAATGCAAGCATCAGTGTCTTGAATTTAATGCGAGCTGCAATTGGGAGCCAGTGCAGGGAGATGAAGAGAGGAGTGACATGGGCCCTTTTGGGCTCATAGAAGACCAGTCGTGCTGCTGCGTTTTGAATAATTTGTAGAGGTTTGATTGTGCACAAGGGAAGACCGGCTAGAAGAGCATTGCAGTAGTCAACGTGATTAATATTCACTAATCCAGCAGCTCATTAATCCTAATGCTTTTTATATTGTTATGAAGGATTATTCCCTAGACAGAATCAACATCCAATGTGTTAAATTGCAACTGCACCCAAGTATATATATATATATATATATACACATATATATATTCGGTCTGTAAACGTGTGAACCAAGATGGCTACACGACTCTTTTGAATAAACTCTTTCCCCTGAACTTTGATCAAGCTTACTTATTTTATGTATTAGAGAAATCTAACACACATGGCGAACCATTAAAACCACAGAGAAATCTAACAGTTATTAGTAGTCAAATTCGTAGTAGTTTTGTTATCTTATAATTGTTTGCCCTGTTTTTTATAGAAATACTAAATGATAAACAAGCACCACCTGGTCCTAATTCAGTCAACATGACAAATATGCATCCATACTTGGTAATTCTGATTACTAAAGTTTAATCACCATATAATGCTACATTTATTATATTTAGTGTTTATTATATTAATTTAACATTTAATTTTGGGGCATCCAAGTTTGCCATTTGATTTACGCAAATGTGTAGTATGAAGTAACGCAATAGTTATTTTCCCTGGTGTTTAGTTACTTTTATAATGATAAAACTAAGTTACTAACTATTTATGAGAAGTAAGAAGTAACTATAACTAATTACATTTTTAAATAATATGCCCAACACTGATTGTTTCATGGTTTAAATAGAAACCAATGAGATTAAACAACAACAAACTATATAATCAGAGAAATCAAAAATAACAGACACAAGTTTACAAGTTTAAGTATTTGTGTTAAGAGAACAATTTAAGAGAAAACCACAATTATAGTTCAAACAAGCACAAACAAATTTTTATAGGTAATGACTTCTAGAAAACAGATCCTGAACAACCTTTTACAGGTCCTTTTCAAAAAATTAGCATATTGTCATAAAGTTCATTATTTTCTGTAATGTACTGATAAACATTAGACTTTCATATATTTTAGATTCGGACCCTGAGGAAGATTGTGGAGAAGGACCGATTCCAGACCTTGGGGGACCTGCGGAAGCAGTGGACTGAGTCTGG
>JAUMHI010000064.1:677834-689704 GCA_032359435.1 Enteromius unitaeniatus
TCTTTGTTTATTCATTCCTGCGAGAATAAATACCTTTTGTTGGATTTTACCCTCCTGCTTCTGTCCCATTCGTTACATAAAAGTTCTACTGTAAAATTACAGTTCATTCAGGTTAATAATTGCATTGCTTCCACAGTAATTTAAAAATAAACAGCATCCTACTGAGTTTACAGTGCATATGTGCTATGAAAGCACCCAGCATGAACAGATCATGCTGTAGAGAATTTAAATTATTTCTGGTTTTATTTTTGCCATTATAGTTGTATTGTTTTTGCAACTTTTACAGTAGCAGCAATGTTGTACAGCAAGTGTTTTTATTTGTTGAGCATTACAATTACAGAATTTTGTGTGTTTTTGAGTATCAATGACGCATCTTAGCAGTTGCTTCACTATTGTGAAAGATCCATACACAAACCGTTTTGAATGTGAAAAAGTTACTAATTAATCTTCAAACTTAAATAATGTAAAAATAAAATATTCATGCATATGCTAAGAATACTTTGACTAACTTATACAAGGTCCATGATCCTAAACAAATGCTGATCACTAATCACCAATACAGTGACCACAGTCTTAATAATTTATTACAAAATAATAATCTGTAAGCCTGTAAATTGCTAGCAATTTTTTACATTGTAGACTCAGTGTTATAGATGTAACTCGAGAACTTCATTCCAGATGTCATTACAAAAAATATCTGTGTGCAATAAGTGCATTGTGTCAAATGATTAATTTAATATACTTACATAGTGGTTAAGGACATTTGATATAAAGTGAGTCCAAAACTTCTGTCAGCATTTTCTAATGCTTTTTTGTTACTACTGCAATAAAACTGTATCTGTACAGTATTGCATTTTCTTAATGTCATTTTACTGAAAAAATAAATAAATAAATAGACTACTGTAAGCCTATGTTACTGTTGTTTTGGGAAAAAAATGCATCAGAAGCCATGATACAGTAATTTCTCTAATGTATCTCATGCTGTTTTACACAGTAAGTGTTTTAAGGCTGTAAAATCAGCTTATCTGCTGTAGGCTCTTGCTGGGAGCTTGAGTGATGATTCACCTCTTGCTGAACCTCAGGAATAAGTGGATGCAAATGTGGCTGTTGGCATAGTTCAGTGTTAGGCTGTGCCAAGCATTTGTACTTCTCCTCCACCGAATCTGGCAAAGATTTTCCTTTGGCCTTCTGCCCATACATTCCCTGAAGAAGATCACCAAAACGATGGGCATTACTAAATCCTCTTCACAATGGAGCAATGGCAACAACATTTGGTGTAACTCTGAAAAGCTGTTTTGGCAACATGTCCACTGTGTCTTTGTAACTCTGGTCACACTTTACTTCACTTTACAAGTTTCAATTCTCATTATTAATTAACTATTAACTACAACTTTTGACTAAATAACTAATTATTGCTTATAAATAACTAGTACAGGTAGTTGTTAGGTTTACTGTATACTGTACTGTATATTGGGTAGGATTAAGGATATTGAATATGGCCTATAAATAAATTGTAATAATCAGGCAATATATTAATAATTATATATATATATATATATATATATATATATACACACACACACACACAGTATACAATATTAAAAATAGGCATGTTAACAGGCAACTAGTTAATATTGAGAATTGGTCAGTAAACTAAAGTTTTACTGTTACTGTTTTGTGTTTTTTCATTATTTCTTTTTAAGTGGGCAAGAGGCTTCACCATTGCTTCCTCCATCCCTGTCTTGCCTTTTCACCTGCCTCACTTGCTTGGCGAATTGACTAGTCTCTCAATGGGCAGAGGATTTGTTTGTTCTACACAAATTATTCAAACAGTCCATTTAATACCTGGAAAACGGTACTGAAACTTTGTTCCATGTTCCAGGGCCTTATGTTCATTTCTTTGGAATCCACTTGAGGCTCTACATTAACATGCAACTCATGCCTAAGCAAATGTTTGTGCTGTGGTAAGATTTGCTTGTAACTAGTGTTGGCATCCCTTCACGACTGGCTTGACCCAGATAGTCCTTCACAGTTCTCAGAGCTGGATACACTGAGTTCTGTTTCTGTAAAAGAAGGGGGGGGGGGGGGGATAGCAAACCACATGTGGAGCTCATGAATGTTAATTAGCACTGGTCCCTCTGGCCTCAGGAAATCTGTATTCCCAATTCCAGGGAGGATTCCGGAATATTCAGCCTTCTTCTATTGCCTTTTAAATAAAAGATGACAAATTGTTAGAGAAATTATTAGCTACAGTGCTATACCATTTTTCTAATTCCCATCTGATATATCCAAATTTATGTAAGCCTTTGCAGTATCAAAGACATTTTGAGCTATGGCTGCACAATAAATCTAGATTTAATCTAATCAAGAATACAAAACTGACATGATTTAATGAAACATGAAAAGTGTGAATTACAGGATCTTAATTTTAAGATCTCAGAATTGTTTGATTTTAAAAGGGCAGGAATATTTGTAGCATAACCTGCCAGTGTTGCCAATTTAGCAAATTTTGTAGCTAGATTAGTGGCTTCCCCAACCCACCCCACCCCATCTGCCCACTTATCTATATTTATCTTTATATAGATCAGTGAAATTGCCATTATTTTATGATCTAGTGACATATAGCTAACAGTTTTAGCTACTTTCAGTTGTCTACTGTCTAGATAGGCAGCTGCTTTCTAAGGCAACCGCTAGATTTGCTTCTACGGTGGGGCGAGGAGACTTGGAGTAAAAAGGCAGTCTTTAATGAACATCCAAGGTATTATAAGCAGGTGGGGTCACACATAGCATAAACACAGAGAACAAGACATTTAACATCAGATGCTAAACACAGGAAACTATGGAAGCCTGTTTCCGCCACATTACGCGTGATATAAACTTGCAATTCTGACTTATTTTTCTCAGTTATAAAGTCAGAATTATGAGATATTAAGTGACAATTCTTTTTTTCAGTAAAATTTTTCTTTATAACTCGCAAATGTGAGTTTATATCTCACAATTCTGAGAAAGTAACTCACAATTTTGTAAAAATTGTAACAAGAACAACAAAATTAGGGCATAATGAAATATGAGGGAACAACATATGAAACAAAAACAAACACAAAACAGGTGCCAATGCCAAGTGTTTTTGAACCTCTCAATTGACTAATTAATTAATTGGGCTTGTTTAAAATTGACAGCATTTCTGGCTCTATCCCAAATGGCAAATTCATGGGCTTTTGCAGTCTTGTGTATATAAAAAAATAAAGTAAATTTAAATCATGATTTAAATAAAAATAAACAGGGCTATTTTTATGTATGCAAGATTTTTTAATTGAGCCAATACATAACAAACTTGTTTTCAAAAACTCCCATGATGTTGTAGAGTTTGGGATGGGTACCGAAAATCAGTACTTAATCGGTACCGTTGCTAAATTATAAAAGACAGATAGTATCGAAGTATCGATAAGCTCTGACGTTAACGGTTCTGCTATCGGTACTGGAGGAAAAATATCTATATATTATTGCTAAATGAACATTACCTAGCATATTTTAACCTTTTTTAATTTGCGATAATATTAAAGACATTTGCCTGCACTTTTTATTGGCAATCTCCGCTGTACACAGAGCTCGCTCACACACACCAAAGCTAGCACTTAATAGAGTGACGATGACGGAGAGAACTGAATGATCTAAAGTGGTTTGGCCTTAGGACCCACAGTGTCCCACTGTCATCAAGCCACGACACACAGTATATATTAGTTAAAAATTAAAAACAAGGCAAATTTATGCGCGCAACTAACACGACAGAACATCTGGGAGGACAGGATAGTTTTTCTGAGGTGAGAGAATTTTTATTTCATAACCAGTAAAAAACAAATAATGATAAAATAATGTCACTGACAATAAACATTTCATCTGACTGCAGACACTGAATCGGGACGGTTAATTTTTACTTATAAAATGTTTTAAATAAGTATCAGAACATTATAATTATGTATGCCAGCAGTCTTCCAAAATAACGACATAAACATCAAATAAGGTCTCTCTAAATAAATGTTAAACATTAAAATACCCTTACAGTACTGCCTTTACAAATAGATGAATAATAATAAACTATGCTTATTTAGAAATAAAGCAGAGATAATAGAAAACAGAGAAAAATTAAGATATAAAGCAGAGCTTACCTAAAATTTAATTAATTTTAATTAATTTAAGCTTAACCTTAATTTGTAGTAAAGAAATACATTTACTTTATTTAGTGTACACTGCAATGTTCCAAACTTAATTTTACTTTAAATCACAAGCACTGTTAGCCTTTAACTTTTTGATTAAAGCCGCAATAAAATGGTTAAAAACTTGTTAATCCTTTTCCAGCCTACCTGCATGCCCCAACTATAACCACTATTCATTGTTTTACAGGAAAATTCTGTTTATTTGTTTTACAATCATTAGTTTTTTTGTGTAATATTTGCTCAAAAAATTAAGTATTAATTGTGTTCTCAATTAGTTTATTATTATTATATTATGTATTATTATTCTGTTCTCACCAATGCGTAACTGAGGCGAGGATTAACAGATCTGCACAAAGAAAACTCCAGAAAGCAGTCTTGTGACCTTGGTGACTCTACTGGTCTTTTCAACTGTAAAACTACAATCAAGAGAAAACAAGAATACAAATAAACTTTACAGTCACATTTCTAACATGTTCTTTTTAACATTACAGTTTCCTTATGCACAAATGCCCTATGTCTTAAGTACTATACATATGAGAAAATTCTATTTATGAGATGTGAAATATAAACACTAGTTCTCCCGCTAGCCTAGCATATTTGAAACAGAGATAAATGTGCATACAACATAACATAATATTTAACTCTAATAATATAATTACAGTTTAGTAGCAATATAGCACTTACGGACATATATTGCCAAGGTTTCAACGCTTGAATCAGACACTACTGAAAATATGCATGTACGTTGCTCTCGATTGCCTACACTGAGGGAAAGTAAAAGTAAACTGCACCATATACATAAATATATATTGCAGTACTTCAACTGTCCAGTAGGAGGCGGGTCAAAACCACAAAAAGATATGTGGAACAGCACAATTAGTATTTATAATTATTTTCTAATTAAAAACACAACAAAAAGTATCAATAAGATTACCGATAAAGTACCAGATCGATAAGCGGTATCGATAAAAGTAGTAATACCGTTAAAACCTTAACGATACCCGTGCCTGTCATGCCCATGTCTGTGTTCGTTTCATGATTTCCTGTATGTCTATATTTGGTCTCCTGTTCCTATTCTCGTTTAGTTAAGCATTTACCCGATACACCTGTGCTCCTCACCTTCTCCCTAATGTCTTCATGGTTAAAAGCCTGTTCAGTTTGTCTTGTCTTTTGTCGGTTAACAAGGTTATTTTGGTTTTGTTGTGTTTCTTGTGAGCTACGTTAGTAATTAAGGTTAAAGTTGAAATTGCCATGTTGAGTCTTCTGCCTTGTGTTGTTTGCACAACCCTGACAGATTAACCGACCGAAAAACAGTATGGATTTGGCACAGCTCCAGTCAGGGCTCTTCAGGGCTCTTCCTGGGCCATTCAATGACAGTCACGGAGATGTTGTGAAGCCACTCCATTATTTTAGCTGTGTGCTTAGGGTCATTGTCTTGTTGGAAGGTAAACCTTCAGCCCAGTCTGAGGTCCATGCTTCATTGTTGGGATTGTATTGGACAGGTGATGAGCAGTGCCTGGTTTTCTCCACACATACTGCTTGGAATTTAGGCCAAAAAGTTCTGCCTTGGTTTCATCAGACCAGAGAATCTTATTTCTCACCATCTTGGAGTCCTTCAGGTGTTTTTTTAGCAAACTCCATGCAGACTTTCAGGTGTCTTGCACTAAGGAGAGGCTTCCATCGGGCCACTCTGCCATAAAGCCCTCAGATTGTCAGGATTAGGGAACTAAAGCATCTTATAGCTCTTTAATTTCACTACTCATTTATAAAGATCACTAGATTATAAGGATTTGATAGCTTATCATAAAACTCTGGAATTATTATATATTTTCAGCCAGTTGCAAACAGGAGCACACAAGCCTTAAAGAATCTGATAATAAAAAGGCAGTTCTGCATTTCCAAGAAATTATACTACCACTGCCTTTTCACTATTATTTAATTTACTTTTAATCTACTATGTTTATTCTTTATTAATTATTCAGTATTGTTCCGTCTTTGATATTAAATTCTATTTGCTATTATTTATCTGTTGTTATTCATTCATATGGAATTGGACATATATTATTGGTAGGGGTGGGCAATATACAGATACAGTAGACACGATTAACCGGTAGAAATTTGTCAACCGATAGAGATTTTGATGTATTGTCTTAATCAGGATTGAGATCACGTGATGTTGCATGTTACATAACCACGCAGGACACATTCACTCATTCACTTTGTGAATGGAAGAAGAGGTGTTGCAACTTTTCAGACCCCCTTGGCAACATTTTTCCAAAAAAAGCGACTAGCAATAAATATAGTGACTTCTTGGACAAACTCTTGTTTTCCCAGTGCGCGCACACCCCCTCTCATTCGTGAGACGGTTCCCCTTGCGTCCTTCCAGCGGGAAGTCGTTGGACCGTAGCAAGTTTGCGACTCCCGCACTGAGGCACCTAGGGGACCTCTAGGTGACTGTCCAGAATGCTCCGTCTGGTGTAACAGCCCCGCGGACTTCTGGTGCACCACGTAGTCCCATGGTCCGTCCGAAGGAGACCGCTCCCCCTGTAACAGGGCCGAGTGAGTCCTTTGGGGCGCCCCGAGAGGTCGAGATGTCTTCGGCAGCATCAGAGGGTGAGTCTTATGGTGAGGCTGAAGCCGCATCGTGAGGGCGCCATGCACCGTCAGCGCCGTCCCCCAGTGCCTTTCTTCCCGGAGGTGCACGAGGAGCTTACCAAGACTTGTAAGCTGTCGTCCGCTCTGGCGGGCAAGGCTTACTACGCCGCTGGACAGGCTGCTACCACCTTGCATGCGATGACAACGCTGCAGGTCTACCAGGGCAAGGCCTCCGCCTGTTTGTCACCAAGGGCATGCCCCCACGGCACCCAGCACAACTGCTCCGACCCCCATCGAAGCATGATGCCCAACTGGTGGCCCGTTGTCGAGCTGGCCGCAGGCTAGGGGCGCCACCTGCTTCTCAAGGACCGGCCAAGAACACCCGGAGGGGCGGGAAGCGTTCCTAAGACAGGCAGCCCGGAGGTGATGAGGACTGCTCATCACCTTCTGTGCACTCAGCTGCCATCGGCCCACGGGTCGGCGGTACCCACATTTTCACAGAAAGAGCAGTTTTCCAAAATAAAAAACTCATCACCTCTGGGCCCAGTGTCCGGAGGTTCCCATCTGACCCAAATGTTTTTGTCTCCTCAGATGCTGACCCAGGACACTGTGTCGCCAGTGCGTGATCCAGGGAGGCAGGTAAGCGCTGCTCAATGCAGCCAGACTCACAGTCCATGCCCCGTCCCCCTATAGGCTGCCCCACTGCTGATTCATTTCGCCAGGTGCCCGCCCAGGTGCCGCGGCATTCGCTGCACTTCGGTCCACTTTGTTTCTTCAGTACAACGCAAAGAAATATTTTTAATTCCAACCTTAAAGGGTCACAAAACCCTAAAACCATTTCATGCATCCGGTTTTAAAAGTAAAGTTTGAGCCTGTGATGTAGATGCGGGTTTTTTAGCGCTCATTGGCTGCGTGGCTTGTACAGTACCTATCTATGCCAGCTTGACGGCCCTATTAATGCATTATTAATGAGCAGTGTAACATTATACATGACAAAGGACTCGTCTAATCCAATCACCGTGCTTTGCATGAGCTATCACAGTATTTATGCATTGGAAATTAGCACTTGTGTCACTTGTTTACGTTGGCTGGCTTGCTGTTTCTGACACATGGTTCGTGTTTGTGCCTTTCTTTATTGTAACAAAGCAAAAGAGTTGTTTTCGTTTCCCCACAATGCGACCAGAGCTAAAGTTTGGATGCGTGCTGAACTGAATTGAATTGAGCGCAGATGACATATCACGGCGGCTCCCGTTTCTTCGCGTGTAGATCTGTTTTCCTCTCGTGTATGTGATTTACCGCGCACGCCAGCATCAGTGGTGTGCACGCATATTATTGGCATTGATTTGCCACCATAGCAGTGGACCTGCACTGTCATCCTTTTGATCAAAGTGTGGGGATTCTGGTAGGGAGAAGTCCTCCACTTCCACACTGCTCTAAGAATCGCTGTAGCTGCTGTCGGTGTCACTGTCCATCTTGCCAACGTGTGTGTGTTTACATTGTCGGTGTGCAAATTAGCAAAATTTATTCACTTATTGTCACTCCCCCTTTAATGCAGTCTCCACCTTGTCTCCACACTCTACCCCCACCCCTTATCCCCAATGAACAACGCCCCTTTTCAGAAAGTTTCAGAAAAACCAGAGGTGTGAAAAAGCACTACTGAAACAAGGGGGTGTTGTGACCCTTTAAGAGTCTGGCAGACTCATTGTCAGTCATATAATGTAAGTCAATATCACACAGTATTTGAGAGTAAAAAATATACATAGATAACAGCAAAATTAAGCCATGCAGTTCATGACGATAAACTGATGTGCAAAGACATGAAACGACCAGTCTGTGAAAAACTGACCAGTATTTTTATGTTTTTACCTCTGATACACCACAATTAGTGCTGAAACCTATTATGAAACCTGTCATGTAGCAATTCCTTTAGTAATATTGAATAACTATAATTAATAGCTAAAACTGAGAGACAAATGCATTTAATAGAGACATCAGTAGCAGTACTGATATAATTACTGGCCCTCATTAGTAAAAAGAAGAAGAGAAAAATATTTAAAATGTACCATGAAATATGTTATATCAATAAGCAATTAATTGTGATTAATTACAAGTAAATGTGTAATTAATTTGCTATTTGTAATGAATTGACAGTGTTTGCAAATGAGTTCTTTTTACATCATCAGCAGAAGACATTATTTATGGATATTAATTTTTTTATCTTATGGCATTTTTGGAGGGGGGAGTTTTATTTTATTTTATATTTTGTGATATTTGCACTGATGTAATAACCACCTCTAATCATGGATTAATCAGTACACCTTAAAACATCATGACCATTTATGCTGAGGAGATGAGCCGAGACCTGACATAATTAACAAAATGTCCTTCTTCAAACAACCGCAAGAGGGCCAAATGTTCTGTATGTGTTGTCTGGCCTCAAAATGAACTGCAAATCAGACGCAAATTTTGAGATATAATGCTGATCATCAGTTGTGCATCCAGCCTATCTATAGTCACACTGCACCTGATTGGGTCTTTGATTTCCTGCTTAGAGCCTAGGATAACAGGACCAACTTGTCTGCAACAAAATCCATACTGGGGATTTGGACTTCACAACAGCAGGGATATGGAATGTGATGCTTTTCAAGAGTGGTTTGATTTCTCATCATCTGAGGAAGTGTTTTTCCGGAGGACTGGGAGCAGCCAGCCCGACTTGTTCATGGCAGGATTTTAAATGCATTCTGACGCTGTCTTTGGCATATTGGAGGAGTGATTCTCATTGTGAGAGCTCTGTGTTTTTAGCGGCTCTTCAAAGGCCTCTGCTCAAGGGTGAATGATGGAAGAGTATGTGACTCTTATACACAAGAGAAATGCCATCTTCAAACACTTTATTCTCTCTCTGAGCAGCAGATGCTCTCTTGAATATTAAAATTAGTTTATGTCAAGTATTTAAACAGTGGAGCCAATACTGTTGCAATTTGAGATATTTACAGTTTTTTGGGATTATTTGATTTGGCTATTGACTATCCAAAATATACTTAAATGTATTTTGATACACATTTATTTCATACTAAGCACACTTCAGATATATATATATATATATATATATATATATATATATATTTTAAACTGTCCTCCAAACTGTAGTTGTTTACACAAGGTAAGACTAGTTTTTCTCCATTGCTTTGGCTTAATTCTCGAATGGAAATTTTATTTTGATCTCTGAACAATTAATGTTCCCTGCATGTCAGTCACTATGACGTTATGTTGATGCAGGAGCTGCGCTCTGCGACCGACCTTGCCTAACTTGTTCTTGGGAGGTGGTGGCCGCACCGCTCCCTCCACCCGAGGAGGGCCGGGTGGAGAATCCTTTGTTTCCTTTTCTTTGCGTTCCGCCGCAGACCTCAGGGCCTGAACGCAAAGAAACGCAAAGGTGTGTGCCCAAAAGGTCAAAGATAGAGCAAGCACATCACTCTCTGGGCCCCGATGCGTGTCGCATGATAGTGAGCAGTCTACAACTGCCTCACGGTCGTCCGCAGCACCCCGCTTTGTCACGGTTCAGGGACGCTCTGCTTCCCCCCGGACTTTCGGCCAGTCCCTCTGGGGATACGGGCAGTCGCACTGTATCGAGACAGCACAGGCTTCCCTCTGATTGAATCAGTCGCCCTGCTCACCGCTGCACACCTTCTGGCAGACTGGTGACTCCAATGATCCCATTGTCGACGAGACTGGAGGCGTGGGCCGCACTTGGTGGCCGTGGTGGGTTGAGGTGGCTCCTTCGGACGATCCAGGTCGGCTATGCGATTCAGTTCGCCCGGCGTCCTCCCAGATTCAGTGGCGTGCTCGAGACTGTGGGGCAGCCTGAGAGGAGATTACTGTCCTTCTGGGAAAGGATGCAATAGAGCCGGTCCCTCCAGCCGAGATGAAGTCAGGGTTTTACAGCCCTTACTTCATTGTGCCAAAGAAGGGTGGTGGCGAGTTCTGAACCGCGTCTTACACAGGCTGCCATTCAGAATGTTGATGCAGAAACGCATTATCAAATGTGTTCAGCGCCAGGATTGGTTCGCAGCAGTCGACCTGAAGGACGTTTACTTCCATGTCTCGATTCTTCCTCGACACAGACCGTTTCTACGGTTTGTGTTCGAGGGTCGAGCATGGCAGTACAGGGTCCTCCCCTTCTGGCCCTCCCTGTCCCCACGAGTCTTTACGAAGGTCATTGAGGGCGCCCTTGCCCCGTTAAGGGAAGTGGGTGTCCGGATCCTCAACTACCTCGACGACTGGATCATCATGGCCCATTCGCGAGAACAGTTCTGCGATCACAGGGAGCTGGAGCTTCAGCACTTCAGCCGGTTGAGGTTGCAGGTCAACTGGGAAAAGAGCAAACTCTCTCCTGTGCAGAGAATCTCTTTTCTCGGTGTGGAGTTAGACTCGGTGAGTATGACAGTGCGCCTCATGGAGGAACGCGCTCGGTCAGTGCTGGCCTGCCTGAGTTCCCTCGAAGGCAGGAGAGTGGTGCCACTGAAGCAATTTTAGAGGCTCCTGGGGCATATGGCATCCGCAGCTGCTGTAACGCTGCTTGGATTACTCCATATGAGACCACTACAGCACTGGCTGAACTCCCGGGTCCCGAGATGGGCATGGCGCCGCAGCACTCTCTGAGTGGTTATCACCCCAGACTGTCGCCGCACTTTCAGTTCCCAGAAAGACCCTGTGTTCCTGCGGGCCAGAGTGCCCCTGGGTCAGGTGTCTCGGCACTTTGTCGTCACAACAGATGCCTCCAGTGTGGGCAGGGGCGCAGTATGCAATGGGCAGGCAGCCTCGGGGCTCTGGACAGGGCCCCAGCTGCTTTGGCATATTAATTGCCTAGAGCTGGTAGCAGTGCACTTGGCCACTGAAGCGGTTCCGGCCGCTCCTACAGGACCAGCACGTGTTGATCCGGACGGTCGATTCGGGGAAGCACAGGTAGACCTGTTCGCTTCCCGCAAGTCCTCCCACTGCCAGTGGTTTTATTCCCGCACCGAGGGGACCCTCGGCACGGATGCACTGGCACACAGCTGGCCG
>JAUMHI010000064.1:692805-709294 GCA_032359435.1 Enteromius unitaeniatus
TCACGTTGCTTGAAATTATACAACTCCTCACCAGCCGATGATTCCGCATTCGGTCTTCCGAACACTTCGGTGAAATGCTTTTCAAAGGCTGCATAAGAACGGATTGGAGGACCAGCTTGACTCCAGATCGATTCCGCCCATCGTAACGCAGACCCTGAGAGACAGGAAATCACATAGCCAATTTTGGCATTATCAGTGGAATATACGTGTGGGTAAGTAGCAAACGCTATAGTACACTGCAACAAAAATCCCCTGCAGTCCTCCGCCGCGCCAGAGAAGGGCGTCGATCGCACCATGGGACATACGACAGCTGCAGGTGAAGTAGCGGTGTTTACTTCCGGGTTTCGTTGCGGCGGCGTGGGTGACGGTGGTGGTGGTGGCTGGTGAATGGAGGCTAGAATGGAGTTCCGAACGGCATCTACCAAATCCTGGAACTGATTCTCTGTATTCATCCTGGAGATATGTTATAGGTCCAAGCTTCTGTAACGAATGGGACAGAAGCAGGAGGGTAAAATCCAACAAAAGGTATTTATTCTCGCAGGAATGAATAAACAAAGACAGTGAACTCAAATACATCCAATACTGGGTAAATAACTGAAACTAAAGAATGTCTTTGGGGAAATCCACAGGACGACGATCCGATGCACACAACCACACACCACAGAGAACGATGGAGACAGACGCTGGAGATGGGAAGGAGCGATGGAGACTCACAGACACTGAGGAGACACAGGGAACTCACGGAGACTTCAGGAACTAGAATCACAAGAGATAGCAGGTAAGTAATACACAGGTAAGTTTTGTCCACTTTCGTTGAGTGAGCTTGGACGCTGACTGAGGTGTGGTGTGTGCATATAAAGGGTGATCATTAGCCAAGGGGATGTGATGCAGGTGAGCAGACCAGGTGACGATGATTAGAACTCCGGGGATTGTGATCTCTGTGTGACAGTGGGGGTGGAGCCTGGTGTGGATGTTACATTTTAATAGCGTCTTTATTTTTTTATTAATTTATTTTGTTAGCCTGCCCATGAAGGAACTTTTAGCCCCATAATGCTGTAACTAGTTTCCAGGAAAAAAATAAAAAATAAAAGCATTAAGTCACTTTCCAAGCATTATTTTCAACTCTCTTAATGTCAATTTTTGCTTTATGCTTTCTCAAAAGCACATCACTGCTAATACAATCGTCATTTTCTTCAGCAAAAAGACTTGAAATTTCAACAGCTTTATTTAGGTCAATGCTAATTAGACATCGTCCCAAACCACAGAAATAGTGATTCCAAAAAGAAATATTGCATGCATCACAACGAGAAAGAAGACATGTGTTCATCATTCTTTAATGAGAGTTCTTCCAGTTGGTTTATTAAGGTTATTTTCAAGAATGATAAAATCTAGGAAAGACTTACAGTGAGTGGCAAGGCTTTTGGAAAGTGTAATTACCTCAACAAAGGAACATAAAAAGCAAGAGACAGAAGAAGATTCTAGATCTATTCTCTACAGCGCTACTACTGTAGGTTCCGCCTAGGCCAGCACCAAAGCCCACTCAGCCGAGAAGAGAGCCATGCAGCCGCTCGACCTCAGCCAAAAGGTTGGGGCTGCGGCCCCACTGGCCCGTTCCGTAATACATCCCTGGTCCCCGCATATATATAAACGTGGACACGCCCCCTCAGGTGATCTTCGGCGGGAGCTGCAGTCATTGGCTCGGTGTAGACAGCGTTAAGAGGTTTAATCTTAAACCACTGCAGCGACCAATGGCCGTTGCAGTTATCACTGCGTGATTGAATAGGCTTCAGTTAGGAGGAAAAAATACTTTTTCCCATAGCGTCTTATCAGACAC
Source organism: Enteromius unitaeniatus (assembly GCA_032359435.1). Taxonomy (NCBI): domain Eukaryota; kingdom Metazoa; phylum Chordata; class Actinopteri; order Cypriniformes; family Cyprinidae; genus Enteromius; species Enteromius unitaeniatus. The sequence goes on from JAUMHI010000064.1 coordinate 694,640, forward strand.
AGTACCCCGTGTCTCAGGGAACCTGGAAGTAACCTGTACGTAACATTTACAGTATTCTAGGACCTGTATGGAACCATTTTGTTTTTACCTGAAAGCTTGGTTTATTTATTTAAAAAAACACACTAGACACACAAGAGCGGCACAGATTTAAGGACAGTCATGTTTAACATAAGGATCCTCCTGATATGCGATCATGCAGGCTGTTTTGTAATCAGAAGCTGTGAACCAATCATAATGACATCACATAATGGATACACAAATTCATTTTGGATTTGGATTTTGACAAAAAAGAAAGGTCCTTGAATCAGACCACACCTCTCGGCGGTGCAAATCAGGCTCAAAATCAGACTTAAGATCTTTGTGGTTGGCCAGCCTAAGAAACAAATTATATTTTTACTGTTGCAACCCTGATCACTGATGGGCCGCCTGTTCCCAGAAGGCCAACAGTTCCGCTGAACTAGCTTGAAGTATAGAGACTTAATTGTCTATTATTATTCAAAGTCTATTTGTACCAATGACAATTATTTGTAAAGGAACTTTTTTCCCACTAAAGCTTTAAGCAGCCAATTTTGCTGATTTCAGTTTCATAGAAAGACTACAATCACCCATACCACATGCTTATTAACCACTTCTATAGATAATAAGCTCATCAGAAAAAAATAATAATAATAAATTACTGAACAACCATAACACACTGAAATTTCAAATCTATTACCATACTGGTAATATATAACTGACTTACCATACCATAACTGACAGTTAACTTAAAACTTAATGATATAAAAATTATAATTAATGGTCATTTGGAGTACCTTTTGCATTTTTCTTAATTTTAATATGTATATAAATATACATATAAATATGTAATTTTTGATAAGGATTGATCTATAAATAGTCCTAATGGTTCCTGTAGCTTTGGAGCGAAAACTAGTAAATTTTCCTAAAATTCTGTATTTCATTAGAAACATCAGTGGTGGAAAGAGTACCTAAAATTTGTACTCAATTACAACTACTGTTACATTGCTGAAATAATACTCAATTACATGTAAAAGTAGTGGTGTCAAAACATTACTCAAAAAGTACTCTGAGTACTAGTTACTAGCTACTTTAAAAAAAACAGGTTTTCATATATAAAGCTCTAAAAACCTATGTTTTAGTGCATGTTGGATAATAGTGGTTAAAAATATCTGAACACTAAACTGCTAATATATACAGTATATACATCCACAATGTCATTTAATACTGAAAAATTATAATCTTTATACTGAAATACCATATCACCAGACAGCGATTCAGACAGCAACATTTTTTGTTTGTTTTCTTCCATTGTATTGACTTGCACAGTTTAACTGTTCACCACAAGAATTACAAATGTGTATTAATGTGCACTAAAAAGTAAGTAGTGCACAAAAAAAAGATATTTTGGATTTCATGACAAGCTTTATCATTTTCAGTATCACTGGCAAAACTACTTCATAATTTATACTGACATACGTGTCTTGCACTGAGGAGAGGCTTCCGTCGGGCCACTCTACCATAAAGCCCTGACTCATATTAAGGTATAGAACCAGCTCACGGATGATCAGAAGAAATGGACAGCACCTGAGTTAAATATATGAGTGGCACAGCAAAGGGTCTGAGTACTTAGGACCATGTGATATTTAAGTTTTTCTTTTTTAATAAATCTGCAAAAATGTCAATTAGATATCCTCAAAATGAATTTTCCCTCATGTCTAACCACTACAGAGACTGGAACCACCTAGCAGAAGCCCCTCCAATGACACGAATTCGCATTTGCTGTGAAGGGAATTTCACGTGTGAATGAAGCGAGTAAACTCAAAATGTTCAAGTGTCCAACTATGCGTGAATAGCGTGATTTTTTCACGCAAGTTGCGTCTGGTGTGAACGTACCTTTCGTCAGCTTTTCCTGGTTTAGATATCACTGCTTTTATTGGTCCGTTTACGAGTTGATATCTTTATTGGCTACAGAAATGCATCGAAGGTTTAATTATCAATTAAAAATGTGGGCATACTCAGTAACAGACTATGATTTAAAAGTAGTGAAGTAGATTATTTTGCTAAATTTGTACTTAAGTACAAATAAACGTACAGCTTTAAAAATAAACTGAAAAAAGTACACGAAAAAAAAAATATTTAATTACATTAACGTGAGTGGTTGTGATTTGTTACCTCCAACACTGAAAGACAACTGCCTTTATGAAAAAGATACAATAATACAATAATACAAAGCAGTGTTTCTTTAAGGAAATAGTTTACCCAAATACGAAAAGGTAGAGACTATTTACATTTTGTTATACAAGGTGGGCCATTTGTATGGATACACCAGGGTGGGCCATTCATATGGATATAACTTAATAAAATGGGAATGGTTGGTGATATTAACTTTGCATTGACTGTGTGTTTTTGAGCAGAATTTTTGACAGAACTTTGCAGTGTTTAATTATCTCAGAATCACCAGTGGATGGATCCTTTTGCGATTGGTGGTTACCCACCGACTGTCTGCAGTGTGGCCAGCACCCTTAGGTGTCAGAGAAGAAGAAGAAGTGGTTGATAAACTGGAGTGAGATGTCACGGGAGGACATTATGCATGCATGACAGGAAGTCATTGACATCATGTTTCCTATTTGCATAGCTACTAGAACAAATCATATTATATACTATAACATATCTTATGTCTCACTGAACTTCAGGCATAAAGTTTGTAACAATCAAAAATAAAGTAAATAAGTAAACAGGAGTTATAATGGGATTTTTTGGTGAAAATGCAGATATCAAATTACTGGTAGAGAATGATAGTTCCCCTTCAGTCGAGTTCACTTCGACGCTACATATGGGATATCGCATGAGAGACGCTCTGACACTCAGCTGGCCTGTGGGGCCCAAGTACACCTTTCCCCCAGTAAGCCTCCTTGCACAGACCCTGTGCAAGATCAGGGAGGACAAGGAGCACGTTCTGTTGGTAGCCCCGTACTGGCCCTCCCTAACCTGGTTTTCAGACCTAATGCTCCTTGCGGCAGCCCCTCCCTGGAAAATCCCCTTGAGGAGAGACCTTCTCTCTTAGGGGATAGGCACGATCTGGCACCCACGCCCCGACCTCTGCAACCTCCACGTTTGGCTCCTGGACGGGACGCGGCAGACCTCTCCGGCCTGCCAGCGGCCGGGATTAACAACATCTCTCAGTCTAGAGCCCCCTCTATGAGGCAGGCCTACGCTCTGAGATGGGGTCTGTTCATCGACTGGTGCTCCTCATGCCATGAGGACCCACAGAGATGTTCGATTGCAGTTGTGCTTGCCTTCCTGCAGGAAAAGTTGGAGTGCAGGCTGTCCCCTTCGACTATTAAGGTGTATGCTTACCAATCCCTAGGTAAGCACCAACTCATTGTTCGGTTCCTGAGAGGGGCGCGTCGGGTTAATCCCCCGAGACCGCCCCTGGTAACCTCTCAGCAGCTCTTTGTCTGCTTTGGAGGTCAGCAGAAAGGGAATGCTGTCTCCAAACAGAGGCTGGCCCATTGGGTGGTGGAGGCCATCTCCCTGTCATAACACATCTGTAGAGCTGCGGGCTGGGCGACACCGAACACCTTCGCCAGGTTCTACGACCTCCGCGAGGAGACTGTGTCTTCCTGTGTCTTAAATCAGACGAGCAGGTAGCGGGAAGACCGGCTGGTGTTGGCTTGCGCTGTGCCCTTTGCAGGGGGTTCCCCAATACCAAGGCACACCCCCTGGAAAAAACTAAAAAATAAATAAATAAATTATAATTTTTTATGGGGTCTCGGCTCCTCAGCGAAAACCTGCATGTGCAATCCAGCCGTGCTCTCTAATACTCACGCTGTGATGAGACGCACCTGGCTGTGATTATTGCACGCCAATATTCATTGGCCTTTTCCAAAAGACTCGAAGGCGATTGGTCTCTCATGCGAGATCCCATATGTAACGTCTCCGTTCCCTCCTTCAGGGAACGTGGGTTACCGTTGTAACCTTAAACGTTTTCTGCTTTAAACATATATATACAAAATCACAATGTGAAGAGAGGACAGATGGTTCCCTGTCTACACTTCACTCGTACTGCGTCTGCTGGGAAAAACTCCTTTTTTTAATTCAATTACACAGTGAAACTGCATGACCATTGGTTCGTGCTATAAAACGAACCATTCGGTTGGTCGTGGTGCTGCAGCCAGGCCAAACAGCAGCTCGCACATCAACTTCCAGGAAATGATGGCAGTATGGCATGCCTGCCACGCCTTTCTGCCACATCTGAGGGACAGCCACTTCCTGGTTTGCTCGGACAGTATAATAATGGTATCATACATAAATCTCCAAGGGGGCCTTTCATCAAATCAGCCCCTCAGACTATCTGCACCCTCCTAAAGTGGGCCCAGTACAATCTACGCTCAAGAAGAGCGTCTCATATTCCGAACAGACTGAACCAGGGCAATGCTCGCTGCCCAGCTTGTTTTACGAGGGAAATGGATGTGCTGGCCCAAGCCTGGCCCGGCCTCCTTCTTTATGCTTTTCCCCTGACTGCGCTGATCCCACAGGTCATCAGCCGTGTCAGGGAGGAAAGTCACAAGATCCTCCTGGTAGCCCCCTTCTGGCAGAACCAGCCATGGATATCAGACCTGTACATAATGCTGATGGCATCCACGTGGCCCATTCCTCTGAGATGAGACCTTTTTTCTCAGGCCGAGTGATCGATACCCACAACCCAGCCTGTGGGCGCTTCATATTTGGCCACTTGACGGGATATCCTGCTTTCCTGCCGAGCGTGTACTAGACATCATTTCCTAGGCTAGAGCCGCATCTACAAGATGTGTGTACGCTATGAAATTGTCTGTTTTTTCGAGGTGGAGCGCAGAGTGCAGCAAAAACCCTCATCATGTGAAGTATCCACGATACTGTCATTTCAACCACACCTACAGGACAGGGGAGGTTCCCCTTCTACTCTTAAGCCATACGCAGCAGCCATCGCAGCCCACCATAACCCTATAGCAGGCCAGACAGTGGGCAAGGATAATCTCATTATCCATTTTCCAAGAGGGGCTAGACGGCTCAGGCCTTCTCGCCCTCGCACTATCCTCACGTGGGACCTGCCCACTGGGCTAGAAGCCCTTAATGGTGCACCCTTTGAACGCTTAAGACTGTGCTGATGCTTAAGACTGCTCTGCTACTGACACTGGCATCAGTTTAGCAAATAGATGACCTGCAAGCGCTGTGAGTCTGTGAGCTCCACCAAGGCTTGGTTATGTGCCGAAGGTCCTCTCTACACCATTAGATCACAGGTGATATCTCTCTCTGTGCTACCCCTGGCAACAGAGGATCAACACTCTAACTCCCTCTGCCTGGTCAGGGCATTGAGAGCCTACATTGAGCAGTCAGCAGCCTTCAGAAAGTCTGAACAGCTGTTCATTTGCTTCTGTGTCCACTCCAACAGATTACCTGTCTCAAAGCAAAGGCTTTCGAAGTCGGTTGTGGACGCTATTTTGCTAGCCTACTCCTCAATGGGCCAGAATTGCCCCATAGGAGTTATCGCCTCATTATGGGCGTGGTCTAGCTGCATCTCCCTGTCAGAGGTTTGTGAAGCAGCCGGCTGGTCCTCACCATCCATATTTGCCAGGTTTTACAATCTGGATGTCCTGGCATTATATGCCAGGGTCCTCTCTGCTTAAGAGATATATTAGTTGCCGTTGCTCTCCCAAACCACAAGCTCAGGCTCACAAGCCTCCAAGTGTAAATGTATTAGTTCGCTGTGTTTGGCCGTCACACGTCCAAACCGCGAGCTCAGGCTCATACGCCTCTAAGTGTGAGGAGGTTTTAAATACTTATGCAGGGCATCGTTTCTCTACATGCTTATGTGACTGTACACCCTGGCTTCTGCATGGGATCGCTGTAATACATTGATTATGTTTCATTTACAGTGTGGTGGGATTTAACTGAGCACCCATAGCGTCTTAGCAGACACAGTACGAGTGAAGTGTCGACAGGGAACAAATAGGTTACTTCCATAACCCAGGTTACCTGAGACACAGAAACGAGTACTACACTCCATGTTGCTCTGTAAGTGTTCGTCGATTCAGTCAAAGTAATCTGAATCCTGTGTCAAAATGGGCGCTTATATACCCGCGGCCCCGCCCATTCAGATGGGCTTCGGCGCAAGCTGCAGCCATAGGTTCGCCCAGCATCGCGACCAACCAATTGGTTTGTTTTCATAGCACTACACGAACCAATGGCCATGCAGTTTCACTGCATGATTGAATAAGGCTTCAGTTAGGAGGAAAAAGGAGTTTTTCCCATAGCGTCTTAGAAGACGTAGTACTCGTCCCCGTGTCTCGGAAGTAACCTATTAGTTTTCATGCTACTAACAGGAAGAGTGTGAAGATTCGCTAATGCATATACAGCAGTAAAGCACAACTGTGACAAATGTCTGTATGTGACCCTTTATGTGCACCGATCACAGTTAATGATGGTCACAAAAAAAACTGTTCCAAGCAATAAAGATTCCACTAAATGCTCTCCTCAGAGGAAACTAAAAGAATAAAATAAAAAGACAGACTGTCTTTCTCTCTCTCTCTCTTTGAAGTACAGAAGCAGTTGTACGTGCTGGACACGTGAAAACAGACAAAGATATTGGTGTTGGTATGAGTAACTGAGGGGATTATTCAGATATCTGCATTGCAAATGAGATCTGCATTTAAAACACAGTTGCCCTTCAAATAACATCTGTTCAAGTAATCATAAGGCACAAAGCAGCACATAAATGTCTGCATATCATACTTTGAAGCTCTCCATTGCCATGCCTTAGAGTCCTTCATCTAAGAAAGGTGTGATGAACATTTACCAGGAAGCTTTGTATGCTGCAACAGCCCTCACATCATTAATACATTCTCTGCCTTTATTTGCATGTATTTGAACAAGACAGTAGTTTTGCAAAACAAGATAATTGAAAATTAGCATGAAGTTTGTCTGAAAATGGTTCCATTAATTTATTTAAATGCTTTTTTGTTGTTGTTTGTTTTATACAGTTTATCTAACAACACTCCGCTTAAAAAAAAAAAAAAACTTTTTTAATGTGCAGAACACATACTGGCTAATTTTACTGACTATACAAATTGTTTGTGGGTATTATTAATTTTAATTAATTCATTGATTGATTGATTCATTTTCTTTTCCTTGTTTAGGTTATTTATGTTTGTTTGTTAGTTCATAGCAAAACAAAAAGGTCTTTCAAAGTTGTGTTTACTTATAGAAAGTAAAGTAAAGTAAAATTATTGTATAAACACATGTAAGTGTATTTTTAAGAAAAATATGTTATGATTATATATTAAATATATTTATATTTAATAAAAAAATACATATATATATATATATATATATATATATATATATATACAGAATATACATATAAATGTCTTCAAATATATACTGAATGTGTGTGTATTTATATACATAAATAAATGCAGTACACATACATGTATATGTAAACTAAAAAGTTTATTTTGGATGCATCAATCATTTGACAGCACTAATTTAAATATTACCATATTCATATTTTTACTGATTCAAAAGAATATAATTTTAATAATTGTGATTGTCTTGGGTGATTTCAGTTTTCTTGTCTATAACATTATGTTCAGAATTTAGCTTCCATTATTCGTCCCAAATTGTCATTTCAGTGCCTCACTAATTCCATTCGAATCTCTTGAATAATACAGTACGCTAATTTCACCCCACAAGATGAACCTACATTCAGTTTTTATTGAGAGTAACAAGCCTCCTACAAAATCGCCAAAATAGAGCCCTTCAGCTTCCTCAGTAAAACTGACAGTGTTCAGGAATGCAGGTTTTAATGAGGCAAATTAAACCCACTGATGCAATTTTTACATAAGGTTCACGGCTAGAAATCAGTATGCCGGCTTGCCTTAGTCCTGCAATGAACAAGATATCTTTCATCCATTATTGATGCAGTGAGTGAGCGCTCTACCCCTGAAGGCATGCTAGGATTCCCAGAGCCCGGGCTGCCATCAAAGGCTCTTCTATAATCTCTGCTTTTCTCTTTCAAACTCATCTCTCTCTCTCTCTCTCTCTGTCTGTCTCTCTCTTTCTTTCTTGCTCTCTTCTACCATGCTAACATTTTATGACTCATCTTATCCATTCACTGGATTTTTATGAACTAAGTTTAATGAAAGCTTAATTATCCAATTATTTGTATCATTATATAAGTGTTAAGATCATATTGTGTTGGTTAAAGCCTCAGTAATTAAGACATTAATAACTCAAGCCCTAATAAGCCTGTGTATGATGTAAGGTATTGTATTTGCTGTACATAAATTCAGGAGGTAAACAAATTAGTTGTTCTCTGAAAGTAGGCTGCAGGTTTGTTCTGATAAAGTAAAAACAGCTATGTGAAAATAATAAAAAGAAAAACATATATTTTTTGCATAGAATAATTCCACATTTTAACACTTGCCTTTTTTTTAAAGCAAGAGTACAATACAGTAGTTTTACTCGCAGGGCTGTGTATTAAATTATTGACTGTTGAAATTATAAATTGAACAAAAAAAATTGCGGTGTTATGGACATATAAACAGTATACATTTGTGTGATTGCCCTTCAATTTCCCTTTTATAAATTTGGATGCAGCCATAGGTTCAGGTTTAAGTTTAGATGGCTAAAAACACATCTTGTGTCTCTTCCCCATTCTAACTACTGGTTTTCTTTTTCATTTATTTAAAAAAAATTATCCTTTTTATAAAAAAAAAGAAAGTAGAACAAATAGCCTCTATTCTTTGTTACACTTTATTTTAAGGTGTCCTTTTTATTGGTTAGTTTCTCTATTCTATGCACTTGTTTTATTTAAAAAAAATATCCTCCTACACTAATTTTCTAATGTTTTATTTTTATTTATTATTAAAAAAAAGTAATAAATAAATAAATAAAATGCTATTTTATGTGTACCATGTTACCTAACTGAGACTTGTCATAGCATTTACATACATGCAGCTTTATCGCTCTTTTGTTGCATCTGTTATCCCTTTAGATAAAATTGTCTGCTAAATGCCTAAATGTAAGTTGCCTGTGCAAATTACCCAAGCTGTCCAACAGAAATCTGTTCAGATTTAATGCTGAATATGGCTTGTGAGGCTAAAAGTACTGTGATGTGGAGAATCAGTATTGTTATACAAAAATAATTCCTGGTATTGTAGAAAGCAAAATTGCCAGTTGAGCACTTACAGGCCTATTTTGAGCACAGAGGACGAATACATGAGATCAGAATGTTCATTATTAGCTAAACTATTTCTTTCGCTCACATGCCCAAGGCCACAATGACTTTAGCCTTACAACAAAAGCATTCTTCTTTGTGTTACTTTTATTTAAAATAGATGAAACGATACAAAAGTGTATTAATCTGTGTGTATTTTCTGTGAGTGTCATAAATGTGTTTAGGATTATACATAATATATATTCAAGTTGAAAGAAATAACGTGCACTTACATGCACACACAAACAGGTCTGCAGTATCAAAATATACAGCATACCTAATAACTCAGTTTCACCAGATCTGACTTGCATATCCAGAAGGGATCTGACAGTGTTGCAGGTGTTTGCTTGTATCTTCTCAGATGATAAATACCTTCTATAAATGAGGAGAATTTGCCACCTACTGACTGCAGTCTGCAATCACATGAACACTGGCACTTTCAGGAGCTGCTGAGTTCTTCAGTGCACATAAAGCAGCAATTCTCTTCTTTAAAGGGATGTTAGATTAAATTGTACGTAGAAATGTGTTTAATGAATTAGAAGTTAATAAAAAAAAAAATTATTGAATGTGTTTTGATTTCAGAAACTCTTTTATATCAGACCACTTAAAAAAAAAAAGAAGAAAAAAACTGTAATAAACATTAAGACGAATTTAATAAATCTTTGATGCAGACACAAAGCCATACATAAAAGCAAAATAATATAACATTGGTACCGAGGCAAGGAGCAGAAGAAATTAACAACATTATTAATGTAGACGTACTCCAGGCTATTACAGCTTCAAGCTTCGTCCTTTGATATATTTCCCAACTCATTACTTTTGCATGGCTGAGAGTTTAATCACCACCTAACGCTCAACATCTTCAGTATCTCTCGCTGCGCTCCCCAGAATGCTGAACTTGGTTTTGCTGAGACGCCGCTTGCATTCTAACAAGATTCATGGAGTATCCCAGACACTCCAAATGCCTCTGCGCCGTTGGTCAGGCAAAGAGGACACAGAAAAGTTAAGTCTTTTATTCAATTTCGCTAAGATAGTCTGCCAAAGCAAAGTGTTAATGAAAAGACTCACAAGTCAATTGAAGAGTATTAGCATACCGCAAAAACCTTTCTTTAAATCTCTTTCAGGGAGAAGAACATCAAAGGGGTTTCTTTTACAAGGTAGTTGGGACAAAATGCATTTGGAACAAGACGGCCAACCAGAAACAAGCCTGCAGGAAGAATACAGACAAGTCCCTGTCTGACACTCATGCAATCTTCCTCAAATAAAGTTGTACTGCAGCTCAGAGAAACCATTTTGTTTAATGCATTATATCTACAATTTCTTTTGCTTTTTAACCAGTGAATCTGCATGACTTGTTAAGAATTATTGGATAAAAATTATTTTTAGAGATTGTGCTCAATCATATTTTTACCGGTATTTCGAAGCTGAGAGAAACTTGAAAAGGTCATCTGTATAGAAATGTCCATGCCTTTGTTTAGACAAGGAAAACACTATTTAAAAATTCCCTGACATTTCTGTGTTTATCACATTTATGCTTCCCTCTTGCTTTTACAGTTATTGTATTTGATCTTTTTGTCTGACACCCACACAAAATATACTCAGGAAATTTATATTCTCACTGTATCATCAGTCCAGAAAAACTTCCAATATTGCACAGAAGCACATGGAAAGAAGTATTACTCAAAATGATTTAAACTAGTTGTTGCACTATGCTTAAAAGAGTAGAGAGGACATCAGTGTGGTTATATATCAAAATTAAGAAATAAAAAATATGAAAAATATGACTGCCATGAGAAATCAGATGTCAGCAGAAATTACCAGAGGTTTCACATAACATAGGCTTATAAATAATTATGTAATTCAGGTGAATAATGGCCTCTGTCTTCATTGCTTTGTAACAAACAGGCCCTGTGCTCAACTTTAATAGTTAAAAAACGAACAAACAAAAAAGAAGAAGAAGAGAAGCACCTTGGCTTGAATGTCAGTAAGGTAGCCTATATGAATACAGCAGTTATTCAGTAGCCTGCAGCAGACTGTATATAGAATCGTGTATTATCGTCTAACAGCATTACCGTGATACCCATACAGAACTCCATTAGGGCCAGTCGATCAGGTTGATCAAAGTTACATAAAAACACACTGCTCGACGATGTCTCACTGTGGTTAAACACTGATGGTTTCTTCTCATATAGAATAACGTTGCACTCACCTGCCGCTCTCTGTGGATAGCTACATGCTCACTTTCACTTTCTTCACGCGCATGAGACGCGCTTTCGGTTGATTTGTCCTCTTTCGCCGATTGAATCCCAGTGGTCTGTAGCCCTGTAAGATCCTCGGTTCGCTCACACTGAGTTTTCTGTCAGAAATGGCGTAGCAGGTGCAGGGGTGATCTCTGCTAATGTCATGATCTGAGGAGAGACCTCTCCTCACCGGCTCTCCCCCTCCTCTCAGCCCCTGTTACTGGAGAGTAAACTGGAGCTCGACTTACATGCTTAAAGTGCCCGGAAATTAACCATTGTTTCACAACGGTAACGGCAGCTAAAGTATAATATCATAAAGCCACTTTAACCACAAAATGAATGTCTACACACAAAATGCGTAGTCTATACACACACATGTTGTTTTTTGTGATTTACGGGGACTCCCCATTGTCGTAATGTTTTTTTTTTGCAATTTGGTTTGTTTTTTAAGCCTTTTAATTTCGAGGACACCAAAAATGCCCTCATACAGCAAATCACCTGCATAATGTAACACCTGTTTTTTGTCCATTTTTTTTTTTGTCCAAAGATGTGTCCAAATTTGTGTCCTCATAAACCACATAAACATGAAACGTGATAAACTAAATCAAACCTGCTTTAATGGCACAAAATTGTTTATAGATCTGCCACCTGCAGCTGTCACAAACATCAGTGAATGACAGAGAACTTTTTGCAATATTTACATTTAACCTAACTCATCCAACAAACAATACTGCGTTCATAATTAAAAACAAGTTAATCTCATCCTGTTTTGATTGATTCCACCGCTGCCACCCTATAATAATGTTTTCATTATAATTAACCTGACACAATTTTCCCAATTAAAATCATAGAGAAGATGATCATCTTTTTCATCAAATCGGTTTACTGCCATTATACTTTAATAATGCACTGAAGTCAGATGTTTCTCTTGTTCTTCTTTTGAGCCACTATTCAAAAGGCAGTCGCCCAGGGCGGCATTTTTGGGGGGGCAGCACAAGCACTAACTGGGGAAAAAATAATCTGCGTCCCTAAACGGTTTTGTATTATCTATCATAGCCTACCTGTGACTATGGCGTTAAAATAGCTTGGTTTCAAATCTAGCGCACATAAAAACGAGATGCGCGCGCAGAAAACCATTCTCATAAGCATTTCTGCACAGCCAGAGCACACAACACATGACGTGAACGGCGCTAAGCAGGTCTCTGCTCTCTCAGCTGCTGAACACCTGCTCGCTCGACAAGTACACTTTTGAGACTTTGGAGGCAGTGATCAAATATCAGATCTCTGCTCTTGTGACTGGTCATGTTCAACACATATCGCTTATCATGCCTTTAGGAACAGTGTGTTAGTGTGTGTGTGTGTGTGTGTGTGTTACAAAGAGTACGCGAGGCGTGCGAGTTCAAGTGCAAACGGTTTAATAAACAATACTCAGGGTCAGGGCAGAACAGATCAAGAGCAGGTACAACTATACTATAAATTCATCCTACCCGTGAATCCGTCCTACTTACGCTCACCGCGCATGCGCACCTCAATATTGCATTCATAATTACTATATTCGCATTAACAGTAAGGGTAGGTTTAGGGTTGTTTATTATATTAGTATAGTATAGTATATAGTATTAGTATATTAATAAAACATAATTAAACAGGTGGCATTTTCTGATATCAAATTGTGCTACCCATTTTTTCATAGGAGGTAGCAAAATCTGATAAGGTAAGATAAATCGTTAGAACAGACAACATTAGTGGAGACAGAGGCAAAGGCAGAGTCGAAAAACAAGGCAGAGGGTCGAAATACCGTGAAAAAGAAGCAAGAAGTTCTCTGTCATTCACTGATGTTTGTGACAGCTGCAGGTGGCAGATCTATAAACTGTTTTGTGCCATTAAAACATGTTTAATTTAGTTTACCACAAATTGTTAATTAATACATTAACTAACATGCAGTAACTAACATGTAAGTTACTCATGAGTTATTCATGCAGTAATTCATGTGAGTCATGTCGTAGTTAAGTTAGTTCTTGATTAATTTATGTCTTAACTCATCATTAGTTTACAGTCAAGTGATTGTTAATTAATGTATTAGTACATGATAATTCATGTACTGTTATTGTAAAGTGTTACCCTGTGGAGTTGTAGTAGGTTACAGATTACAAGTTACAGATTACAGATTAAAATTCAATAAGTGGTATAGCCTAACTATTTCAGTTACTTTGTTAGTTACTTTGTAACTGTTGTTATTATTGTAATTATTTTAGGCCTAATCCTAATTCAAATGATAAAAGATTTTGAAAGTGGCAGTCATCAATGTTGAGTTCTACTGTAAGGTTAAACACACCTGCTTGAAATGTTTCAAAACAATATAAAAACATTTGTTACAGAAATTTAGAAGTAATGAAATGTAAACAGTTACAGTTACATTTTAAATAGGGTAACTTGTAATCTGTAACCTATAACATTTCAAATTCAAATTTTATTTGTCACATATACCGTCATACACAGTATGACATGCAATGAAATGTTTTATAACGGCGGCCGACTTTTCCATTTCCAGAGTGACCTTCTCAATACTGCTATATTAATAGTAAAACAGCACATTTTGCAAATGCAGACAAATAGAGGCATACACTATGCTAACACATACAGTCATACAGTTTTAGAACTCAAACTTGACTAACTAGTGCCCAGGTCGGGAAGCAGACAGACTGGCTAAACCAACAGTCTGCTAGCCGGCTCACGTCACCACAGTCAGTTAATGCTCAGCACGGAACTTCTTCACCTAAATACTACACTATAGAGACTGTGTTAGTGTCTTTAATAAAGACACTAACACAGTCCGGAGCCCGCCGCGCCGCCAGAGCGCCCCCTTGAACTCGCGCCACCAGAGCGCCCTCCAGAGTCGTCAGCGCACCCCGTGCGCCCTCCAGTGTGTCCGTCTACGGAACCACCTCATCCCCCTACTGGAGTCCTCCCCAAGAATTTTTTTGGGGGGGGCAGTAGAGCTAAGACCCTGGAAGGGGTGGGCGGGAAGGGCGTCGAGAGCGGGACGCCGAAGGCTCTTGTACAAGAGACTGTCGTGCTGCTATGGCCCGCCAAGGCCCCTGACCCAGGGCCGCCCGAGACTGTCCAGCCAGAGTGGCCTGC
>JAUMHI010000064.1:709394-721323 GCA_032359435.1 Enteromius unitaeniatus
ATTAATCAAATCCGTTAAAGAATTGTTAGGCTGCATTAATTAGATCAGCCGGAACCGGGAACACTCCCCTTAACACACAATGTACTCATCGACTCATCTCGTTACGGTTCACCTGGAGAGCAGCACATTCAAAAATGCTGTCACATTCTGTCCAGGCATATTAGTGCTAAAAAGTCCTTGCTGCTTTTGCAGTTTAGCGAGTAAAGCTTCAGAAGCCCCTGCTCTGCATCCGTCAAATTCTTGTATAAACGATTTTTCTTTGTTCTCTCCGCAAACTGTTTGTAAAAAGCCATCACTAAAATGAACTGAAACTCCGCGAAAACATGACACAGACATGAGAAATATATCTATAGAAAGTGTCTGCTTTTAAATGCAGTGAGTGCACATTGAAAACAAATATTCTTTGTTAAAGTAATGAGTAAGTAACCAACACTTTACTGAGTTTCTCAATCTGATCTCAGTAATTTTAATGTGACCACGCCCACAAGCTTTGTCATTACAATCTCCACGTGAGACACACGCGACATGTACATGCCCACAACAGCTCATGTGCTCAAGCGCGGAAGACAGAAAAACAAAACAAACAGCGCTTACTTCAGCAAAGAAGATAACTGATGGATTTACCTCAAGATGCGCCGTGCGATCTGTTCCAGTCACTTTCATTAGTAAGTACTGTTTGTTTTTGTATGAGTTTGCGTGGTATTGTGTGCTTTTGGTTTTTGAGTAATCCAGAGAGTCAACATGAAGTCAGGCTTAGGGTAAGTAAAGGGGTAGTGTTACCTTGATCACAGCCAAAGAGTTACTGGTGAGCTGGGCTTTTAAACCCTCCTGATTGACATCAGCTGGCGGTTATTAATGAGCTGGTGATTGCGTGAAGTTGACTGCACTGATCCCAGTGCAGTCTCATGGCGTGACATTACCCCCCTCCCTAGGAGCAACTCCTGGCGCTCTAACCTAATGATGTCAATGTATAGAAAGGGTGGGTGTATGGGTATCCTGAAATCTGTACCGGGTCACAACATTGGGTGCCTCCAGGATAGCACCTAAAACCCGACTGTGGATCAGGAGTCTTGGCAGCCCTTAATGGATCTGTGGCCTTGGGTGGACTCGTGGACAGTCCCCCCCCAAAATTTCTTGGGGAGATTCACCTCTTCTTTGGGCTGTGGCTTTGGCAATGTATATTCGGGCTCTGGTTCTGATGTCGTAGACTGTGACTCAGGCAACGTGGACTGTGGTTGTGGCTCTTGCAGCGTGAACTTGGCCTGTGGCTCTTGCAGCGTGAACTTGGCCTGGTTCGGACAACTTGATTAGCTCTGATACTGACGATGTGACTTCTAACTGTGACTTTGACTCTGGCTTGGACAGAGGGTTTAGCTCTGGCTCTGGCAGTGCGAACTCTGACTCTGGTTTTGGCGCTGGCTCTGGCAGCTCGAACTCTGGCTGTGGCTCTTGCGCTGGCTCGTACAGCGTGACTGGTTCTGGCTCTGGTAGCTCGAACTCTGGCTGTGGCTCTGGCGCAGGTTCAGACAGCGTAACTGCTTCTGGATCTGGCAACTCGAACTCTGGCTGTAGCTCGGGCACTGGCTCGGACAGCGTGAGTGGTTCTGGTTCTGACAGCATGAACGTCAACTGTGGCTCTGCCTCTGACAGCGTGAACTCCAACAGTGGCTCTGGCAGCGTGAACTCCAACTGTGTCTCTGACAGCATGAACTTAGGCTGTGGCTCTGGCTCTGACAGCATGACTGGTCCTGGCTCTGACAGCAGGAACTCTGGCTGTAGCTCGGGTGCTGGCTCGTACAGCGTGACTGGTTCTGGCAGCTCGAACTCTGGCTGTGGCTCTGGCTCTGACAGCATGACTGGTTTTGGTTCTGACAGCGTGAATGCCAACTGTGGCTCTGACTCTGGCTCTGACAGCGTTATTGGTTCGGGCTCTAAAACATGAACTCTGGTTGTGACTTTGGCGCTGACTTGGACAATGTGATTTGCTTTAGCTCTGGTAACGTGAACTCTAACCGTGGCTTTAACTCTGGCTTGTACAGCGTGATTGGCTTTAGCTTTGGTAATGTGAACTTGGGCTGTGGCTCTGGCTCTGGCAGCGTGAACTCGGGCTGTGGCACTGGCTCTGGCAGCGTAAACCCTGGCTATGTTCTGAAAAACTGAAGATAGCAATCAGAGACAGTAATCCAGAGAGTCAACATGAAGTCAGGCTTAGGGTAAGTAAAGGGTAGTGTTATCTAGATCACAGCCAAAGAGTTACTGGTAAGCTGGGCTTTTAAACCCTCCTGATTGACATCAGGTGGCTGTTATTTATGAGCTGGCGATTGCGTGAAGTTGACTGCACTGATCCCAGTGCAGTCCCGTGGTGTGACAATAAGTAATTGAAATGATTTTCACATCATTCTGAAGTAAATATTCTAACCTAAGAGGCTGGTTACTCTAAATTCTTATTCAGGACCATTCACTATGGCTTGGATGGCCTTGTTTTAGAAAGTTAAATTTTCCACGCATAATATTTTTTTTCCTAAAACATGCAAACATGTACATCCATCCTGGTCACATATTATTGTAGCACAGTTTCTGCTGTATACAAAAACAATTACGTGTTGGTCAATAGCATATTATAAGTAGTTGAAATAATCACAAATATCAGAGCATGTCCAAACATCTCAGGGACCCCAAAATCACCTCAGACCCCAGAGGGTTAAAAACATTCTGCATCATTCTTTCTTTTTTTAATGCTAGCTGACATATTTGAGCACTAACACAGAACTCTTAAAAGCTGTCCAATAATCACAAACACATTTGTGTGAGGTTGCGTATACTGTCACACGCACGGATGCAATGTAACGTAAATAAAACAAAATACAGTTGCTTTCAAAATAAAAGCAGCGCGGTTGTGTGTTTATATGGGGGCCGTAAAATGCCCAGGTCTGGTGCAGATCAAACTCACAACCCATACTGTTGTGTTTAAGTCATATTTTCTAAATGTTTTGTCACCAAACGCATGTGTGTATGTATATATAAATATATATATATATACACACGTGACACAAATGACTCTTATTGATCTTATATCTTACTCGCTCACCTCCCTAGTGACACTCCTGAGGGAAGCATGATTAAATTAATGAGGGCAGTTTGACATTTGTTTTTGAGTCAAGGCTATTAGTGCCACAGCTTGTGGTAGAAAACAATGGTTTCCATCTGGAGAACAATGGTTTCCATCTGGAGAACAATGGTTTCCATCTGGAGAACAGAGTCACTGGTAGTATCCACA
Organism: Enteromius unitaeniatus; assembly: GCA_032359435.1. Classification (NCBI taxonomy): domain Eukaryota; kingdom Metazoa; phylum Chordata; class Actinopteri; order Cypriniformes; family Cyprinidae; genus Enteromius; species Enteromius unitaeniatus. The sequence goes on from JAUMHI010000064.1 coordinate 712,672, forward strand.
TCAGTGTTTCTAATATCTGCTTTAATTGTTGAAGTTCAACTCGACTGTAGATGTGTCAGAGGAACTGAGAGAGACTTTCTTAAATTATGTTTAATGTTTAATAGCTACAATTAAAAAATTTAAATTAAATTAAGAGTTCAATTACACTAAGACCCCTTGTCTTAGTTGACAATAAAAATGGCAAAAAATTGTTTCTTTTCGGGAACTCAAAGCTGCGTCTTAACGCTTTGGGAATGCCTTCAGTGTGACCACCATGTGAATCTGCTATCGCATCAGTCCAATGGAATGTCGTGACATCATGGGCAGGTGACGTCAGAGACCAGGAAGCTTTAAAGGCACGCAAGGTAAGACCGGCGTCAGCCTTTCTGTCATTCAGAGTTTCTCTCTGTCACTGTCACAGAGTCACTCTGTGTTCTGTCCTAGTTTAAAAGTGTTTGTCCTTCTGCCAAAAGTGAAAGTGAAATGTCTCTTAGTAGAAAGTGCAAACAAGACAAGCCATGCTTGTTTAAGAGATGTGCGTCCCCATGTCCGTGTTATAATACGGCTGGGGATTCGCACTCTCTTTGCGTGGCTTGCCTGGGAGCAGAGCACACAGTAGCGGCTCATGATGGGTCTGTTTGCCCTCACTGCAAGCGACTGCTGCTGCGATCGTGCGGCTCGCCTGTAGGGCCAGGACAAGTTCCTCTTGCTGTGAGCACTCTATATTCCTGGTTCCTGAATGGGCAAGCAGACATCCTGTCGACACAGGGGCTGAGGCCCAGGGATATCAGTCAGAGAGGAGTCACTAAAACGTGCAATGCCCCCTCTGGTTCTTTCTAGCTTCTCCAGCTCCCCTTGGGCTGGACGCTATAGTACAGAATTGGCAGAGGCTGCATCTGTAGCTCTGCTTCTGGGAGTTCTGATGAGAGTGCGTTGGGACATGGTCAGTCTACTATTCGTAGCGCTGTTCTGTTAACTGACCAGTTGGTACAGTTCTTGAATATTTGCATGCTAGATTCTCTGCTGGGGTATACCACTCTACTTTTAAGGTGCATGTGGCGGCAATATTGGCTTACCACTCACCGTAGGATGGTAAAACAGTGGGCAAACACCCCCTAGTAATACACTTCCGCCACGGTGCGCTGAGATAAGATTCCTGTGTGATCTCGTGTCCGTGAATCGGGTTCTGCCCTTCGGCACTCTCACCCCGCCGTTTACAGAGATAGTAGGATTCAAGGATTTTTTATTGTCACACCAGCACACTTCCATGTTATGGTACAAAATTAGGACCCCAGGTCCCATTTAAGCCACATAAATAACTATAAATAAATATATATATAATATAAATAAATAAGTGATATAAATATGAGGATATATATTTGTATGTACATGAATATAAATAAGAGCAGTTAGATATTTATTATGTAAGATTAAGATGTAAGCTAAACAAGTGTATTGCACGAAAATGACAAGTATTCACAGAGACTATGTTGCGTAAGCTATACATAGTAAATTGCACATTTACAGAAACTTATTGCACACTTATAAGTTGGACTTATAGGGTTGTATATGAATTCCACCTTAGAATTGTATATTGCACTAGAAATTTAAAGATATATTGTAATTAAATTCTGTACATTATTAGCAGCTTGTGAATATGTTGATTGATGATGGGAGAGACCTACGGAGCACGAGTTCAGCAGTCTAATTGCCTCGGAGTAGAAGCTGTTAAATGCAGCCCTAGCTCCACTGTGGCTTCAGGGCGTTCGCATATTGAACTGTTGATGACTGGCTGGTTCTAGCTCAGTCAGAGAGCGAGGTGATCAGACGTCGTCCTCACTCACATTAAACATTTAGGGTTAAGACTATGTGCCAAGAAAAGTGTGCTATCTCTGGCTAAGAGGACCACTTATCTAGCCGTTATATGGAATTCGACCACAATGCAGGCACGTATGTATCTACTCGAGTAGAATTGATTCTCAAAACAGTCAAGAGAGTGAAAGAAGGCCGGTCACAGACCAAGGTATTTTCTCCGAGGGGAAGTCAGTCCCATGTGATCAAGGTCTCTCGGTGATACGTGCAAGCCATAAATGTTTGGACGAATCCTTGGTTTATCAACCGGGGTGGATGACCTGCAGGCCCTCTCTGTGGCCTTTTTTAGACTTTGCGCCCGACATGGTGAAAACTTTCCTGTACCCTCAAGCGGGTTACAGCCCTAGATCCCCACCACTGCCCATCGTACTTCAGGCGTTTTATCATCCTCCCTTTGGGGAGTCAGACCACGAGAAGCTTATGTGTTCCGTTTGAGTGCTGGATGCATACACGTCTCTCCTCGCCGATGGGTGTCAAGGCTCACTCAACTATGAGAATGGCGGCCTCCTAGGCCTTCTTTGCAGGTATAGGAGCCAAGAATACATTTATGTGTGATGTCATGTGACTATGGGAACATTTTGGGGAGTGTCATTAATTGGGATATTTAAAGCACCTGTAATGTGAGTATGGCAGGAAGGAAGGGGGTGAGTGTGAGAGTACACATTTATTTGTTGACCATATGTTCATCCATATATTATTGTCTTAATGCAAAAAATGACCCGTGAATACTTCAAGAAGTTCTATAAATGTGAAGTCTTTGATGGATCAAATAAATGTCAAGAAGCAAACGGAGTGGATGAGACACGTCACAAGTTATTCACATGCTTAGCTCCTGCAGTTTTGGGTAGAAGTTTTATGCCGCTTCAGCAGGTGTCCCAATATCGGACATCTGTAACGCTGCGGGCTGGACCCCTTCCACCTTTGTCCGGTTTTACAACCTACACATCGGTAACATCCCAGGTTCTTTGGGTTCTCTCATCCACACTGTATGCTGCGTCAAAGATGCATGCTTACTCTGATGTAAACAAGCACGGATGAGAAGCATGTGATAGACGCTCTGAATTAAAACACATTCACTCTCTGACAACATATGGCACTGAACAGCAGAAATACAGCCGTTGCCACAAAAACCCCAAAACAGCTTCCTGTTTCCGAAACATGTTTAAAATATTTAAATAGCTGTTCAGATTTCTGCACTGTAAAATGGAAAAGTTCACCTTACTTAGATATAGTTAGTAAGCTGTACTTAGTTGTTACTATAAGTCCTTACACAATCTAACATGTGTTTAAAATTGAACTGGAAATTAGGTGCTGGGCGTCGGGCCAGAGGAGAACTGGACCCAACTAAGCCTTTTTTTCCACATTCTCTCATGGATGGGGTTTTGGTTCCTTGCCGCTGTCGCCTCTGGCTTGCTTAGTTTGGGGACACCTGATTTCCAGTGATTACCGTCATCTTGACTACAGAGACCATCTCTGCATTTGATAAATAAAGTTTAGTTCTCGTCATTATACATTACCATCACTCTGTTCTTCTACTTGATAATGTTCAGTGCTTTGCAACAATCTGTATTGTTAAAAGCGCTATATATATATATAAAAGTGACTTGACTTAACACAACAGTGATGTTAGCACAACAGTGTTGTCCTAAAACAATGATTTAAAAATGCATATATTTCTTATGTTTATTGCAGCACCAAATCTGGTGACTGATAGGCTACATAAACATATCATATTGTTATGTCACAAAACCAAACAAAATTGAAATATCATTAATTGGTTCTGATAAATCAGTCAAAAGGATGAACCAGTCCTTTGAAATGTATAGGGTTCATGTTAGATGTTAGTAATATGCATTTCTAAGAATTATATTTTGGACAAATTTAAAGGTTATTTTCTCTATATTTCGATTTTTTTGTGCACCCTAAGATTTCAGAAATAGTTTTATCTCAACCTAATGTAGTCCTATCCTAACAAACCATTAATCAATGGAAAGCTTATTCATTCAGATTTCTGGTTTAAATCAATCAAATCAATTCCAGAAATCTGACCCAGGTTTTGTGGTCGAGGGTCACATATACAATCCATATTCAGTTCACTTTATCAGACTGAAATCGCAGGTGCTCTCAGGTCTTGCTCAGTAACAGACACAGGCCTGAGTATAGAGGAGCCAGTGGTGTTATTATCCTGACGGATGAATCCACTCGACAGATTGGAGCATCTTCCATTCCCTTATTAATGATCACTTTCCTCTCATGCCCTCCCCAGCATCCGCCTCGCTTTCATTTTCCTCTCTGTTTCCTTCGTCAGTGACAAAGGATGATGTTGTAATCAGCACAGGGATCTGAGTGAGCATTTCTCTTTTCAGAGCAACTGTGCCATCGACAGCAGGAGAAAGGAAAGACTGATTTTGCCATGCACAAGGAAACTTCTCTTTCTGACACTGTATCAGCTTACAGCTTCTTATCTCTCACATTTACCAACCAAGCTCACAATTACCTCAGAGTCTGCATTCACAATCAGCCAACACACCATTAGTCTCTCTACCTTGCACTTTCTTAATTCAATTTGAGATTTAATATAGCTTAATGATTGCAAGGGACCTATTAATACTGTTACTCCAAGTTGAACAAGGAAGCAGGGCTGTCCAAACTCAGTCCTGGAGGGCTCGGTCAAGGGTTTAACTCCAACTGGCTTCAACACACCTGCAAGGAAGCTTCTAGTATGCTTAGTAAGAGCTTGATTAGCTGTGTTTTGACAAAAATTCAGAGGCTCTTGATCAAGACGACAAATTGAGCAATTGCTTTTTTAAAAATTTAATTCTTGCAAGAAGGTGCACAATCATACATAAAGAAAAGGCTCCCTGCTGAGTGTCACAAAGGAGGGGGTTGTTCTTCCCCACTTTATACCTCTTTGCACACCCAAGGTCACAAACTAAAGACAGCTGTCATTTTCCTTAAAAAGACAGAATGCTTAGAAAACACGTCGGTCACAAGCACTCTCATAAAGGTACACACCGAGCTCATATAGAATCATTTCTGGAGAGAATCAAATGGGTTAATATGGATTAAGATGACAAATAAGAATTTTCGCGCAACAATTCCTCCCTTTCCATCATTCTTTGATGGCCAATTAAAAAGAAAATTCAAGTAAATAAAATCAATCACTACTTACAACTTCATGGTTTTCTAACAATTATTATCAAAAGAAATCATCAAACAATAACTTGCCCACATCCTCCTATTTGTTCTTTGAAAGCCGGGCTAAACGAATAAACACTGTTATTGCATTCCTGACATAAGCCAGACCCTCAGTCACTATCCAAATAGCAAATAGAGATGTTTCTAACACAGTTTCCCCCTAATGATTTCCCCATGGTTACATATGTTCTGATTGTTCTAATTTCTACATCATTAGACAAATAAAAGAAAACTTTCTTATTCACGTAAATCATTACTATGGTTATGTATTTACTGTTTACTAATAATCTTCCCACATATAAAAAGGTAAATATAGAAAAACCTAAAGCTTCATATTCTTCATTTCTGATTTTCATATATACGATTACTCTCTTAAGTTCCTAAGGAAAATTAAACAAGCAAAGGCTTTTTTATCTGGGACTTAACCCTTTGTTTTAGCAAGCTATAGTAGTCGTAATATAAAGAAAGGCAAACCCTTCCCCTGTAAAAATTTCATTAGTCTTGTTATTTTTAGCTTTTTAATTCAAGTCTCAGCTCCGGCCCTCGATCTTCGTGTCATCTGCTGTTGGATCAGACATCTGATTTCTTTTAGAGAGGTTACAGTCAGTGGGGCCACCTCCCTCTTGTAGCTGGTTCGAAGGCTGACTCTCCTCGCTGTTGTGTTGGTTCTCTCTTTCTATGGCACTGATGTAACTCTCCTGGAGTGGCTGGCGTGCGCCCACGTTGTTCTCTCTGCCCCCTTTACGGCCGTTTGCCTGATCAGAAGCACCTGGAAACAGTCCCCTTCAACATTTCGATCTCCAGCTTTTCCGTCTGAAGTCGCTCATCACCCCAAAGTGTCCTTGCTTTATGGCATACAGTGGCCTTTCTGCAGCCTTTTGCTGCACTGCTTTCATCTGCACAGAAATGTTAGACACCAGACAATACATTTCCTCGCAATCACTCAACATGTCACATTCACGCAAACCTGTGGAACCCTATTTTACATGAGGGCAATTGGTCGTGGTTTTTTTTTTTTTTTACCCCTGTGAGTCCAGTTTCCTCACAACATTTTGCTAATTTGTTTTTTTAGAGTCTGATAATGGCATAGTATTTTTCCATGCCTCAAAATTTCCCACTTGTGTTATTGTCCCATTCACAAATTCATGTTTTCCGTTATCTGAGCTGATTTTTCGTGGGATTCCCATCTTAGGGTTATTTGCTACTGTTGCTGTGTCTTATTTTGATCAGTGTGGGTATTACAGATTACACATCTTTTGCAAAAGTTTCCTGCAAAAATTGTAAAGCCATTTGTAAATCATAAGTTTTAACTCTTTCATTTGCATAATTATCCTCCCCCTTGCCTTTCCCTTGTGTCAATTTACAATAATGCAAAAAGAAGTTTTGGGGTAAACAGGTCTGCCATCCGGGCTCATCCACACGTCATTCACCACTTTACATTTTTATTTACTTTTTATCCATTGCCCTGTCTCTACTCCTGTAGTAAAAGTCTGCATACTAAAGATAAAAAAATGTTTTCATTAGTTTGTGTGATATCAAAGTGCATTCTGGCTCCTTTTCCCCTCTGTGTCTTCAGCAGCAGCAGTCTTCGCTGCTTCATCTGCTCTTTTGTTACCTAGAGAAACAGATTCTTTTTTGTTAGCGTGTGCTACACATTTGCAAATGGCTATCTCTTCTCATAGCAAGATAGCTTTGAACAGTTCTGCCACTAAATGGGCATTTAAAAAAAAATTGGATGGCTGTCATATTTTTAAAAATCTTGCAATATCACTAAAACCCAAAAACAAAAAACCCCAAAAACAAAAATATGTTATGTTACTCCTCACACATAATGCAAATTATAAATTTTCCCACATTTCCTTTATTAATTACTTTGCAGGCCCCTTTTAGTTCCCCAAGCTCAGTTGGCTGAGCTGAATAATTTCATGGCAATTTTCCCTGAAGCCATGACCTCGAATTTTGTTGTTTATCGCTGTAACATCCACACCAGGCTCTACAGCAGGCTCCACCCTCCCTGTCACACAGCGATCACAATCCCGAGAGTATTAACAAGATACACCTGGATTCCTCACCTGCCACCTATTCCCAGCACCAATCACACACCCTTCATAACCACACACCACAATGCACTCTGTGTCCAAGCTCACTACACGAACGTGGACTCTCTACCTGGTCCTGGCATTACTTACCTTATTCCTTACCTACTCCTTTTCCAGAAGGCTCCTTGACACTCCTACGTTGTCCCCAGGATCTGCTAATCCTCTCCAGCTCCTTCAACGATCTCATGTGGTGTGTGGCGGTGTGCTCCTGTGAACCTCCAGCGATCTCCTAGGATTCAAGACAAAGACTTTTCAGTTCTCGTTTTTGATACCCAGTGCTTGGAAGAATTTCAGTTGGCTTACCTTTGTTTACTCATTCTGTTTAATAAATATTATTTATACTTTCACCCTCCTCTGTGTGTCCGCTTCATTACAGTCGCGTAGCCTACTTTGTTTTGACCCATTTGCGGATCTTTTGACGCAGACCCAATGAAAAATAAGATGTTTTCGAGTGGCATGTCAGAAAGGTTGGGACATGGTGTGCGAATTTGTTCCAGTGCTGTCAGGCAGCAAAGATGTTCCTCTCAATCTCCCTCTGTCAGGAATTAAATGGCAACATTAATGGTTGTATACCTCTTAATCGTGATGTTTATCGTATCACCTAAGACTGTGGACAAATGTAGTGTCTATCGCTCTTTTAATATTCTGGTAACTGTGTGTGGCGTCAGTAGAGTCAGGTCCTAGTAAATCACAAATTCTCTTGAGGCCAGCACCGCTAGCTCCACAGCTGCCACTGCCCTTAAGCAGAATGGCAAAACTTGCAGCAACTTTAAAATGGTTTGCTATCAAATAATAGGCCACAGGTCACAACCTGTCCCCACAAAGTTGCAGCAACACACAGTCACAGTCAAAACCCCCTTTTTTTTTCTCTTTATCTACCATCTGCATGAATGGCCGATCACTTTTTGGAAGGCCCAGTGCTGGCACCTATGCCAATATAATTGTCATGTTAACAGAGGCTTTTTCTGGCTCTGTCTTCCATTCTATATGTCAGTCTATTTCCATCCCTGTCCTGTGTTGTCAGGCTTCTCAGGGGCCGCTCCTAAATTTTCTAATTCAGAATAAATGTCCTGCACATTCCCAAATATAACAACATTTGTTTGTTGTGATTGGTTTTTCACATTTTCACATCCCTATATTTGTCTGTCAGATAGTGATTTGATATTTGGTGTTATGACATTTCCCAAAAATAATACTTCTCTGTTTAACAAACTGTAATTTTAACAAGCTGACCTTTATCCAAATGTTTCAGGAAAGTCACAGTGTCTGCTAGCTTCATCTCGTGAAGCAATACACAAATTATGAACATATTATAATAATTAGTTCCTTTTAACAATTTGAATTTTTTTCAAAACTTCTTTTCAGTGCTTCATTGCATTTTATGGCTTTCTGCCTACCCCTGAGCTCTTATCTGAAAAGCAACAGTAGCTCCCTTTTGCCACTTGCATACTGGAAAATGCATTTACCAAGTCCACTACTGAAAAGAAGTTTGCATCTGATGGTA
>JAUMHI010000064.1:795126-807178 GCA_032359435.1 Enteromius unitaeniatus
TGTGCATCTACCAGGTGTTACGTGTTTTTATGTGTGTTTTGGGTAACTTATGAGCTGCTTGTCATCTGAAAGTTTTATTAGATCTCGTCAGTTTTTCACCGGAGCTGCTCATGTCAGTTTTGTGTTCTGTGCGCGATTCAAATGCTCCGCTCTCCGCCCAAAGCTGCTGTCAGTTAATGAAGGTTTGATGAAAGAACTCATGCCTCGATTGGACTCCTGTCATGTCAGAAAGTGACTTTTATGGATGTTGCCATCTTCGATATTAATTGGGACACTGTTGCTAACTTTTTCTTTCGTTTTTTTTATTTATTATTTAGGTAAAATAGCTAACGTATATGTTTCTCGTACAGGCCTATTTATACTTTATGATGTTTTCTTCTCTGGTCGCAAAAGTGCTGCAGGCATATGATATGAAATAGATATGATCATGTGAATCTCTGTCTTCTGTTGTTTGCTAGTTTTTGCGCATGTACAATCAATCCGCAGAAAACAAATATTAATATTTCTAACGGGTCACAGGCGCTTATCCTTTAATTTAATTCAATTCTAATTTAAATAATGTTGTCAGTTAACCGTTAATAATCGGTGAATGAGCGTCAGTTGTCAGTTACGAGAAATAACTGAAATGAGCATCCCTAGTTGATAACTTTTTAAAAAGTTTAATACTGGACTAAAGAGAAATTATATCTATTTTAAAAGCACAGAGAAATGGCGACTGCACACAGTCCGAGCACACACAAGCAATATAGGAGAGAGGACAGTTCATTTGTGTGTGTTAGCCCTATCTAGGACTTCTCAGCCAGTTTTCTGCCATTACAGGACTGTATTCTCATGTTACAATAAAGAGCTGGCCACACTTCCATGGGAATGTATGCGGAATACCTTTAATCCTGTGTGGACATTCAGATTGTGTGATTGACAAGAGGCGGATACGAGGAGGGAAGAGAGAGCAAGACTCAGTACCTGAATAGTCATGCACTGCAACATAGCGCTCTTTGGCTTAAAGCAGCAATATGTGACTTTTTCTTTGGTCAAAATTTGCTAAATATATATGATGAGCGCGTTCACCGTGAATTCTGCTTTCAAGCCGCTGATCTCTCTTATTCTAAATATATAAGGTACACTAATAAGTGCTTGTATTCGAACTATTGTATCCTGGTCAGGCTGTCACCGCTGCGGAGTAACACATACCTGCATGAATCGTCATAGTCATAAACATGGAGAAGTAGTTCCAGTTTGAATGTTCTTCGTCAGCTTTTCCTGGTTTAGATATCACTGCTTTTATTGGTCCGTTTACGATTGCATAACTTTATTGGCTGCTGAAATGCATCAGAGGTTTGAATATTAATAAAAAAAATTGGGCGTGCGGAATACCTGTAATCCTGTGTGGACATTCAGATTGTGTGATTGACAAGAGGTGGATGCGAGGAGAGAAGAGAGAGCGAGACGCAGTACCTGAATATTCATGCACCGCAACATAGTGCTCTTTGGCTTAAAGCAGCAATATGTGACTTTTTCTTTTATCAAAATTTGCTAGATATAGATGATGAGCGTGTACAGCATGAATTCTGCTTTCAAGCCGCCGATCTCTCTTATCCCAAATATATACGGTACACTAATAAGTGCTTATATTCAAACTATTGTATCCTGGTGAGGCTGTCACCGCTGCGGAGTAACACATACCTGCATGAATCGCCATAGTCATAAACATGGAGAAGTAGTTCCAGTTAGAATGTTCTTCGTCAGCTTTTCCTGGTTTAGATATCACTGATTTTATTGGTCAGTTTTCGATTGCATATCTTTATTGGCTGCTGAAATGCATCAGAGGTTTGAATATTAATCAAAAATGTGGGCGTACTCTGTGACGGACAATGATTTAAAAGTAGCAACGTAGATTATTTTTAAAAAAATTGTACTTAAGTACAAATAAAAGTACAGCTTTTAAAAATTATACTCAAAAAAGTACAAGTACGCAAAAAAACTACTTAACTACAGTTACGTGAGTAGTTAGTTAGTAATCAGTAATTATGTCTCCGCCTGTACTGGATGAAACAAATGCCTTGTTTATAATGTTTTATTGTTTTAGGTGTCATAGTGCTGGGGCGCGGCATCACGCTATGATAAGTGGCAATATGCTTGAGGTATTCAGCCAATCACAATGCACTGGATAGCTGGCCAATCAGAGCACACCTTGCTTTTTTAGTAAAATGCACTTTGTACAAATTGGCCCATTTTGGAAGGCAGGGCTTAGAGGATAATCTTAATGTACAGTATGTGAAAAATATGTGTTATAAAAAATATGTGAATAAAGTATGTGTTTTTAGCAACATTATATTACCCCTTTAACATCTAAATCAGTCTCTGCTTCTTGTCTATCTTGGTCAAGGTTCATTTAGGATTTCACTAAAGTGCTTTGCCCATTGAATGTCCTGTCCTGCTTGTCTTGTTCCCTTTGTCAGCTGCTGCTTTGCTTGGCTTGTAATATTGTCCATGTAGGAATACTTGTCTGGTCTTGCCTTTTTTTTATTGTTTAATCAGCTTTCTAATGACATGCTTCACTGGTTTCAGAATATGCTACAGTACTTTGATCTGGTCCCACTTTCACACTTTCACTGGCTGCGTGAGGTCTGGAATCTGTTTCTCCATTGCAAACGTTCGCGTTTCTCTTTGGATTATTTATGTGAAATGTGAAAATGTATTAGTCTACAAATCATGCACTATGATTTTGAGATCATAATATAATATTGTTCAAGGAACCCCATTTTTTGTGGAATAGAAATAAAAAGTAAATGTTAGTGTTCAGCTGGACACTGCAATATATTGTGTGTGAAAAGTGGTACTTTTTGGTTTAGTGCCTGGAGAGCCATTTTTCAATCCAGCCTATGTTGTGGAATTATTACATCAATCAACCAAAAAAAGGAATGTTTTTTCAAGTTTGTCAGAAGTCAGTCAGCCATTCTCTTTTGACCTCTGGCATCACCAAGCATTTTCATCTAATTTTGAGCTGCCGCTCATTGTATACTTACTCACCAGCTTAAGGTCCAGTTCCAGTTTAAATTTTATGGATTTACAAAGATGGATTATATTTCTGTATATCTTTCTTTGTGCTCGTTTAAAGAAAGAAAGTCATACTCATCTAGGACAGCAGGGTAATTGACTAGATGATGAAAGAGTTTTGGACTATCCCTTTAATTACTTATTGTAAAGCAACTTTACGTTTGGGAAAGGCAGTACATGAATAATTTTTGTATTTATTTTTTTATTACAACACCCCACAATTATAAGTTTTGTGTTGTGCTGACACATTTGTTTGTTTTAATGTGTTTTATATTTGCTATTTTACAAAATGCCTCTTCACTTTTAACTTATGATCATCATACACTATTTAACATTAAAGTCATCACTGAAGAGCTATTCCATGACTCTAAATGTGGTGCACAGTTTGCTATAAAAAAGCAAATAGTTAAAAAAAATTTTTTTTTTCATTCTCACATTATTTCTATCCTGACTGACCTCATTAATGGGCAATTAGGGATAAGCAACAAAAGCAAAGGGTAAAACACAAAAAGAAATGTAAATTCTGTGGTCTATATCAAGTTCATTATAGACATGTTAGCATAAATGGAGCCACTAAGTCAGAGCTCAATGCTTGATCAAAGTCATTTGCCCTTGTTTGGAGGAAGTTAACTCTTTCCGTAGACCAGCAAATTGTCTTGACATGAAACCTTTTGGGATTCAAAGCTCAAGTGTTGCTTTAAGGGTTGGAAAAAATCTGAATTTAAGAATTTGATCCCTTTCTATTAACAGGACTAGGGCTCAAAACCATTTGCAGTTATTCCATTTTTGTTGCATTTTGGTTTTTGTTCACCAAGCCCCCATTGATTTTGCAATGTTCACACACATCGCAGCATGGCCTCTGAAATGCTGGTGGAACATAAATGTAGTGTTAGATTTAATAAAATTTTCACACTGTGTCGTGTCTTGAAGTGTGTTCTCAGATTCGTCGTGCTGCCTGTATATTTTATAGTGGCACAACATATTTTACAAATTCCACTTTCTAAGTAATGAAAGTATAGTATGTCTACTTAAAATTATAAAGGAATAAATTGGGCTTTACTGATGCAGATACGATAGAAATGATGCATTGCGATACAAATGCCAATTTGTATCCGATCCACACATTTTAAATCGATTTTTTTTTTCCAGTTTTTTGTTTGTCAAACAGAGTTTTACCATATACCATCAGCAGGATGAACTGCTGAATTTTGGTAGAACACAACACACGGCCTTTCACCAGATTTAGTTTATTTGGACGTTTAGCTAAATGTTATAGTTAGCGGAGTGACTGTGCTGATCAAATGTTACAGGACTCAAGAAACACAGACCGGATTTCAAACAGCACTGCTAAGCATTCATCAAATCTCTGCTCTCTACCCAACTAAAAGGACAAACTCCTTCTGCTTTCCCGGATAAATAATACAATTTAAAATAAATAATAAAATAAAACACTCGGCTGCTCTGTTTCATGGAAACCTGGCTGAATTCCACAATGCCGGATAACGTGTTAAGTCTGTTGGGATTCCAGTTGTTTAGAGAAGACCGTGACAGTCAACTGAGTCAATCGTGCAGTGGCGGGACGTACTTCTACATCAACAGTAGGTGTACAAACATTACAGTGTTAAAGAAAATTACATTATTATTATTAAAAGCCTGCTTCGACCTCACTGATTGGAGTGTTTTTGAACCTGCCACCAATGATCTGGATGAGCTTACAGAAACTTAAACATTGTATATCAGTTTCTGTGAGGATTTATGCCTCCCTTCCAGAACTCATTTAAAATTCAATAACGTCAAGCCATGGTTTACAGCAAAACTCAGACATCTTCGTGAGGCCAAAGATGACGCCTAAAGGGAAGGGGACAGAGTCTTGTACAATCAGGCCAGAAACACACTGAATAAGGAGATTAAAGCGGCTAAGAGGAGCTATGCTAAAAAAATGGAAGAACAGTTTATTTCCAGTGACCCAGCTTCAGTGTGGAAAGGTTTAAAAGCCATCATTAGTTACTAGACACATCCCCCAGCACTGAGGCCAATCAACAACTTTCCGAAGACCTTAATAAGTTTTACTGTAGATTTGAAACTCCCATTCTAACACCCCACACCCACCCAAAACATCTCTTCACTCAACCATTAACACCTCCATCAAACCCCCTCTCTGTGTTCCCTCCCCACTGCTCTTCTCCCTCTACACCAATGACTGCACCTCTAAAGACCCCTTTGTCAAACTCTGGAAGTTTGCAGACGACAACACAATCATCAGCCTCATCCAGGACGATGACAAGTCTACTTACAGACAGGAGGTTAAAGAGCTGGCTGTCTGTTGCAGTCTCAACAACTTCAACGCAAAGCTCAACACGATCAAAACAGTGGAGATGATAGTTGACTTCAGGAGGAACCCCCCCTGCTCTCCCCCCAATTACCATCATCTCCCTGCCCACCCTTCAAGAACTGTACACTCCAGAGTGAGTGAAAAGGGCTCAGAAAATCACTCGGGGATCCCTCACATCCAAGCTATGACTTTTTTTATCTTTTGCCAGTTGTTATTTGTAACCAAAATATAGCATGAATTCTTACACCTGCAGGGAAATTTATAACAGCATATTGTTGAGTTTGGTGTTTTAATGTAATGTTTAATGTGTAAAGTAGCCTACTATGAAAAGTAAACCGCCAGTAGGTGACAGCAAGTGACGGGGGGCCGGGCAGGTGTTCTGAAATTTTTTCCTACCCGCCAGATTTCCCTACCCGTGCTTACTGCGCATGCGCCCATCAATATTGCATTCTATTTTCTCACACTGAACAACAATATTTAATGTATCTTCATTACTGTAAGGGTAGGTTTAGGGTCGGGGTAGGTGTAGACATTAATAAAACACAAAATAATAGGTAGAAAAAATATATTAATTGTTGGTTTCCAGTAGCTTTATACATTATAGCCAAATAATTATACCGCGAATATAACTCGTAATTACTATATTTGCATTACTGTAAGGGTAGGTTTAGGGTTGGGGTATGTGTAGACATTAATAAAACATAATTTGACAAGTAGCATTTTTCATTATTAAATTGTACTACCTACTTTTTAATGAAAGGTAGGAAAATCTGGAAGGGTAGCACAAATCGGCAGAACACTGGGTTCGGACAGATATTTAGAAAGGATGCTCGGGTTCGGTCACATCAGTGTGAATGTGCGCCAGTGTTATAACGGTGCTTTTTTTCCCTGTGTGCGCTGATACTCTCATCTGTTGACATTTCCAAATGCCTTCCTACAGTTGCTTAATAAAAGCGGGCTTTCCATACAAAAAAAGTGCATGTGTCATTAGTATGAGAAAAAAAAAGTGATTTTAACTGTGTCGGGCTGGGATCGGGCTCAAACATAAATATCTTAATGCCTGCCGGATGCGGTCCGGCCTCGGACAGAAAAAAATGCGGCCCGATCTGCACTCTAGTTCAGACGGCTGAGAATCATTTAAGAATAAAGAAGTGCCTGTCCTTATGAATGGACCACTGAATTATTGACTCAAATGTTTCAAAATTCAAAAACGCGAATCATTCATTAAAAAAACTGTGCTGCTCTGTGTGTTGCATATTTGCAACTGTTCTGCTCTGAACTATTTTTATTAAACAAATGGAGCAAACACACTCAGCAATATATCATTTCAATAAATTCTAATTTAAATACTGAACTAAAATGTAATAATCCTATAATATTAACTATGTTAAGTCTTGTATAGGCTATAATGTCAAATTTGCAATAGTGGTTTTCAGGGAACTTCAATGACTTGGTCTTGTAATGTTGCTTAATGTATAATATTGTGTTAATGCCATGCCCTGTTTAGCACAGATTTTGATTCAGAATGGTCTAAAAATTACGAATTTTTAATGTTGAGAACAGCTTTGACAAATTCATTCTAGTTAATGAATAATTCGACCATTCTGATAAAAAGTCAAAAAAATAAATAAATACATAAAAACAACTGTAAGAAAGAATATAAAAATAGTATTAAAATGTCAGACTTAAAAAAAACTGTTCGTTCATGAGTCAGACATGTCATCGGCAGGTTCACTGCTAACAGAGACGTTAACGCACGTTTTAAACAAGTTGTATCAGAATGTTGATATAGGTTTTCATGTGAGTTTTATGCACGTAATATTACGTTGTAATGCGTTTATTATATCATATGCCTTTATAGAAAACTACAACAAAAATATATTGTCATACCAAAGAATAAACTACCTGCCAAAGTGGCTAGTAAGACTAATGTTTTTACCCGCCACAGCCGAATTTTACCCGCATTTGCCTGGTGGGCGGGTGCCAATGTCTAATTTAGATATAAATGCAACA
This sequence comes from Enteromius unitaeniatus, assembly GCA_032359435.1. Lineage (NCBI taxonomy): Eukaryota > Metazoa > Chordata > Actinopteri > Cypriniformes > Cyprinidae > Enteromius > Enteromius unitaeniatus. Next base: position 802,529 of record JAUMHI010000064.1, read on the forward strand.
CATTTTTCTTAAATATATTCATGCATGTGTGTGTATTTATATAGACATAATAGATATACAAAAATGTATGTGTGTGTGTTTGCACTACAATGCGGGGAATAAATCTTATGAAGATGCACACTTCAGCAGTCAAAATACCAGGGTCAGGTGACTTATTGTGCTGCTCGTTCTGTGTTGGATGTTCATGTGTAATAGGAAGCACAACGTGAAGGAAGTGTGGTGATACGCTGCTTTAAAGAATATCATATCTGATTTAGACTCATTTCCTGTTAACTACTTTTGGAATAACAGGCAAGCATTTAACATATTTCTACAATAAATTAATTTCTGAAAACACTCTGCAGTTGAAAAAGGCCTAATCTTCATTATGGGAAGAAGTAAAACAACAACAAAAGAATACATAGAGAACTAAAACACACACTTCTGTATCCAATCCACTCTTTTCATGTCAGAAATGAGCCTGTTTTCAGGGTCCAGATTAAAGGATGTTTCAAAACAAATTTCAGGAGTAGCACGTACAATGATTAATAACGGCTGGCTCCTTGTTTCCTAATCAGCCTATTACCCAATTTCCTTTTCAGATCCAAGAAGTTTTCCTTTAAATAGAGCAAACTCCCCTTCTCTGGTATCTCGTTCTTTCCATCCCTCCGCCTCACCTTACTTCGCCTTTAGACATCACCATCCTCCCAGGGGAAGCTAAGGGTTCGGGCCGGACACTGAGCCAACCTCGGGGGTTAAACTTTTGGCCCTCTCCCCGAACAGCATGCCAAACATGCTTTTTTATTTGATTATTAATGAGGAAGTGTGTACTAGTGAAAAGCTGATTTAAGTTCATGTGAATAACAATGTTGATTAAATGTAAAAAATTATGCTTTTACTTATTCAGATTTTCTCTGTCAATATTTAGAAAGTCCAGAAGTTCTGAAATTCCCATTATTATGATGTTGTTAATCTTACGTTCATAACAGTTTTTTCAATGTAATTACTTTCTCTGTTTGCAAAATTGAATTTAAATTATCACATTTAGTCTAAAAGGACAGCTAAAATTGAATTCACCAAGCTTTGCTAAATAACTTTGCCAGTGGCGGCAGATATTTATATTGACATGAAAGTAAATAAAACATTTAAAACATTGCACACATCTGCTGCAGGTTCCCCAGTGAAGAGCTGTATGCTTCTGCCAACCGCATTCTCAGCTGCAAATTTGTCACAAACATTTGAAAGTAAACAGTCTTTTTGCAAGGGTTTTAAAGTAGATGCTTAGTAGAGCTGGTGTCATTTGTGTGTGGTGTACTTGCAATCACTATGAGGCTTTCTTGGCAGCAGCGTGTCCTATAACAACAGCGCTTAGAGTTTCACACTCTGCACTTTTACCCTCGCTTTGAGAGACAACAGAAACTCGCTTTACAGTATTTGTGTTCCAGCTCAGTAATAATATTCCTCAAACAACTGTTCTGAACCATTAACCTAAGCATGAAACTATTCCTTTGAATTCTACTTGACAGACTCAAGCATTTGATTTTTTTATTATTTTTTTATGTAGCTCATTTCTTCCAATATACTGATAGATTGATCTTTCTTTTCTTACGTTTAGCCTGTAAAATGAACGGTTCAGCCGTTCAAAAAAAGATTGATTCAGACAGTTTGGAAGAACTTGACTGGTCCGCAGAGAGCAAAGTCATAATGCCAGCTGGACACCTTAGGTGTGACTTTAAATGCAGACCTTGAGCCAATAACTCATCACCAAACATGAAAATGATTAAAGTAGTCAGATCTGTTCATCGGAAGGGGGTGACCCAATACCTTTGGCAATTTATTGTATCTCCTCTTGTGTTTTTTTCTTTCTGAAATGAGTAACAACAGTGTTTACTGCTGGGCTGCTGTGTCTAATATGAATATCACATATTCATAAATAAATCAGCGCTGAAATTTCAGATTAGGCCAGTGTTGGGCAAGTTACTTCCAAACTGTAATATATTATATATTACTTGTTACTGTTATTTAAAAGTAATGCCTTACATTACAATATTACTGATTCAAAAGTATAATGCGTTACATGACTCTTGTATTACTTTTGAGTTACTTTCACCAAAATTACTACAGAGAGCGCGCCGTCACACAGCTGCATTCAAATACACGCAATAGACTAAAGCATGTCACAGCATCAGCAAAAGTAGCCTAATTACCAGGAATATGTCCGAGTCTGTGTCACAAAGATAAATTTCCTGACTTGCCATCTCCTCTCATGCACCTTAAGTCATCTTTATGGATTAAAATTATAATGAAAGAGGATTTGTTTTCGATTTCTTTTATATTTCGTTAAGTGGTCATTTAAAGCTTTTTTAATTCATGTATTTTTTCGCTGAGTTTTGTTTTTTGTGATTTTTTTTTTTATTATTTATTTTTTATTTTTTTATTGTGTGGACACAAATGTGTGCTGCAAGAGTCTGCTTTAGATTTCCTCACAAAGTGAATATACCATCGCACATGTGTTTTATTTTATTTTAGGCAAGTTGTGATGATTTGAAAAGGTTCAATTGATTTAAAATAAAAAAAACGAAAACTTACATTTAATGAACAAAAATGCTTCAAGCGTTTTTCTAAATTAACTTCATTAAAAAAACTAAACAAAATATTATTTTTCCATTATACAAAAATCTGGACTATTTTAATAACTGACCACGAACAGAAAATAGAGCTGACTTGCGGCATTTTTTTATACATTAATGTGGTGTCTTGCTGTTAACAATTAAAATTTCGGCTAATAGTGTGTTGTAACGCAAGCATTACTGAAAATGTACCGAGTAAAATATTACTGAAACTTGATTAGTAATGCCTTACACTACTGTGTTATAGCAAAAAGTAATTTATTACTGTAATATGTTACTTTTGTAACGCGTTACACCCAACACTGGATTAGACTAATATGAGTTCTAAATAAACCTTAGTCACTTCTTTCCAATAGGTTTCTAACTGCACAGCCAGAAAAAGCAAAAGGTTTGAAGTCGTATATTTGCAGAAGTTAAGAATGAGTCATTTTTGCAGCTTTGTTTGAATGAAAGCTCTTTTTTTTACTTTTGGTCATAATGCATTTTCTAGAAGCTTTTGCACAAAGCGATATGGATTGTATTCAAGATATACACGAGTCAAGCCCCCTCCACCCTCCCAGTTATTTCAGAATTATGATGTTCCAAAATATCAACAAAAATAGCTGAAAAATTCAAGCTGAAGTCCACAATTTGTTTGACAATTTTCAGCCTGATTCCATTGAAAAGCATTTTTAACCCATTGACAGTCCTAGTTTGTTCAGATCACTAACCTTAAGTATGATAAACAAGAAGAGAGCAATGCTTGAGTGCAAACACCAATAATAACATGAGCAATTAAGTTTAGTTTTTGGAACTTCTGTGTTAACTGTCGTTTCTGAGCATTATGTAAGTGTCTCTCATTTTGTGTGTCTTCCTTAGCCTCTGCTGCTCCACACCGCTGTGGGACGACTCCGATATCACGAAGAAGGAGGTAGGCCAAAACTGCTTATATTTTGAGCCACAGAACAGACCACAGGCCAGATTTCTTAATTGCTGATATGTTGTTCTTCCTTCGACTTTGTGTATCAGATATCAGCGAGTCCGTGGATGAACACATCATGATGTTTAAGGCCTAATATACAGCAGTATGTCAGGTAATGTAAAAACAAAAGCCATTTTAAACTTTCAACCCATAGGCAGCTACCTTCTCAGGCTGAATCCTTTTATTGTTGTTTTTAAATCCAGAACAATCCAGGATGGCATTTCAACTTCTTGGATTTAAAAGGGAAAAGGATTATTAGAATCTTGTTTGTTACAATGTTTTGTTTATCAGTACAGAAGTTCTACTCATTCTGCTTCAATAACTCTTTCAAGTTCTCTTATGTTCCAGTTCAGTTTGTTCCAGAACACACACTCCATTCCATTTAGCCAGGGTTTCCCAAAAGGGGTTGCAGAGGGTATTTCAGAGCATTTGTGAGTTGATGAAAAGCTAGAAATAAGTACAAATATAGTTACATTTAAAAGTAAGTATAATGTATGAAGTAATGAAGTAAATGTATAATTTTAAAATGAATAAAATAACGTACATACAATCTCGCACAAAGCATGTCTGATGTTTTTCTTCAGGCCGATGAGAACATTTTTAAATCTTAACCAGAAGGAAAAATTCAAGCTAATGTTTATTCAAAAATTCTCAACACTTCAGATAACAAGGTAGCCCATGTGGAATTGTTTATGGAGCAGATAAATTACCCATAATCTCATAATTTAATCTTTACTTTGGTAAATTGGTATTTATTATATCCAAATTATTACTGTTATTTGTGAAAAACCTGATTTTTGAGACTGATTGAAAACTGAGTTACCTGTTTTTCCAAATTAACTCTTCATATACATATCTTTTCAGAATTTTAGTCTGGTACATGGGTATCTGGATATTTTAGATCAGTCATGGGCCCTGTCTCTCACCTGGTTGCCAGCTCACTATTACTTCTTAGAACTGTCCTCCAGGCCAGAAATGACACAGCAAGCACGTCTTAAGCAAATAAATGAACAAAGTACTCTTAAATATATTAAATTAATAAATTCAGTCCATAGACCGTTATTGTTGAGTCCTGAATTC
>JAUMHI010000064.1:826012-836307 GCA_032359435.1 Enteromius unitaeniatus
GAAAACTAATAATGCAGAGTTGTTCTCAAATGTAATATTTCACAATATTACTATTTTTATGGTCCCCAGTGAGCATAAGACTATCAAAAAAATTCAAACATCTTCGATTCCAAACTTTAAAAAAAAAAAAAAAAAGGGGGAAAATGTCTTTTTCACTTCAGTGGTTTTGTCTGTACATTTGTACTTGTGACACATGGGTGCAAAAATGACCAAACGCATGGAAAGAATGAGTTCAGCATTTATCTGTTTATTATCTTATTTTATATTATACATTTATATATAGATATATAGAAATCTAGCTATCTTACAATGCTTTCACAGAAGACGACTGACAGACTGGATTATGGCAACACAACAATGACACAGAGTGAGCCACAGGCCGAACAATGAGAGAGGAATAACACCACCAAACAAAGATACTTATTTTCTTGACTATTCACCGACAGCAGCTTTGATATCAAAACTGACCCGAGAAGAGTTCAGATGCCCAGAGCTGGCAGGTTGATGAGAGGCAATGCCAGTGTTACTTGGTGGCGTTTTGGGCCATTTCCTGTTTCCTCTTCCTGTCTCGTCTAGCGGTGCTCGAGTATGCACACTATATTTGCTTACTGCAGCTGATAACACAGACACCATTATTCTACAAGAACTTTCACTGAACAGATTTAACCAAAAGCAAAAAAAACAAAAAACAAAGCCATCATTCAGAAAAGAGAAATGAACAGAATTACAATCATTTGAAGAGGTGATTTGAAAAATCATCATAAATATTCAGCCTGAAATGATCACCCATACAGATGCATGAAGGTATCAGGTGTCAGTTAGGTTGTGGTCTATATTAGGACATCACTGTGGATGGCTCTGAGTCCCATCTGTATCTGGGAGTGATAAAACAGTGATAAAACGTATTATATTCTACTCAATTATATTCCCTATGAATCATGACATACACAGACGCACCACTAAGCAGATCTAAAATCAGAAACATACTCTACGCAAAAACGCAAATGCTTGGCCAAGCCTGCGGTCGGACTCAATATTGGCAATAACAAACACTCAAGCGGGCAACAGTCGACTTTTTGTGTTTGTGCTATGCATCACTAGTCAGGTAGCGACCTATAAATGTGTCAACAGCTGAACTAACTTCAAATTGCTCTGCAAGACTTTAAACTGTTGCTCCATCATTGCAGTTGTTGACCTGGAAGAGAAAACTGACTGTAAAAGACATTTTGCCTATGTCCGCTGCATATAACATCAGCGTGCCACGCGCTGCATTAAAATGTGCGCTTTAACGCATTTTGGAACGCAGCCATCCAATGCATCAAGAAACATTTGCGTTCATAATGTTTCCAAGTCTAAGAAATGCACAGGAAGTCACCTCTGCCAACTACAGGCTTTAAGACACAAAACTACAAAAATAGCTCTATCCATTAAACATTCCTGTGTCTTTCAGCCAAAAAACATAAAAAGCATTAGCAGCTTTTTCCACATCTCTTAGTTGGTGCTTTTTGCTTTTTTCCTTCTCTTCTAATTAGAAAGGATGCCAAACGGTGCTCTGTGCATTTATTTTCTTGTTTGTATTGTGGGAATATCCCTTTATAATCTCTCCTTAGCAACTCGCACCATTCATATGGACAACAAAATACCTTACTTCCTCTTCTCTGAAAGTATTAAAAGACCAACAAGGAACAATCACAAAACCAGTGAACGAGTCACTTATTGCACAGGCAGATTTAGAAACCTAAAAACTAATTCAAGATACCTCTGTGCACACAAACCGCGTAATCGTACAAACTCTCGTAAGCATCTACAACGAAACCCCTCCAGTTTGTGTCAGCAAGTCGTGTGCGTTAGCACGAGCAGAGGCGTTTTACAGTACAATTACTTCTTAAGTATCTGCCCCCCCCCCACCTCCATATTTAACCAGCAGTGCTTTGAAAATCATGGGGATAAGTGTCAGAAAAGGGGCACAGAGTAAAAACCGTTCCCCATGTCCTAAATGGGCCGCAGGAAGGAGGCTCTGGAGATGGATGGGGGGTGTGGTCCACAGTTACGGGGTTGATGGGTGGTCAGGGGTGGACCTTGAAGGCCAAGAGCTGCTCAGAGTGCATGTTGTTGAGCGAGCGCAGGTCTGGCAGTTTGAGGAGCAGTTTAGTGAAGATGGCAATCTCGTTGGGGTGATTCTTGGTGATCAAGCTGCGCAGAGCTCGAATCAGAGTTTCCTGAAGGGCCTCAACTGAGTTGACGTTCTCGAGACCGGAGCGATCTATGAGAAACACAAATCGTGTAACACAGTAAGTCAAGGCTTCATCTCAGATTAGGGTTGGACCATACAACTTTTCTTCTTTTTTTTCTCAAAACATGTTACAGACTCTCACATTTTTACTATTTTTAAATTAAAAATATAAGTACAACATGATTCAAGTGAGTTCCTTCATTAACCCTCTAGCTGAAGAAAAATATATTCCAAGTGCACAAAAATATATTAAAAGTGCAGTGTTTATAGTTATTGTCTTTCAAAAGAGTCATTAAACAGTCTTTTTTAATGGACAAGGCATATCTTGTTGATATAAACATGAAACCTTAGCGTATTGCCCACCCACTTGTTGGTCTTTTTACTTAGGCCTGAATGAAAATGCTAATTCATTCTTCACCACTAGGAGCCGCTTTTGGAGTGGTAAAAATAGCGTTTTCCGTTAACACTGTACACAAAGCAGCACTGTGCTCACAAGCAGTGCTTTATCAGCCATTACAGGCATGATAAAGTGAAAATGAGACCAATCACTGCAGATTGGTGTCAAGCAAAGGAGGGGTTTGGAAGAAAGTTCTCAAGTGTTTAAATTCTATTCTATTAAGTGTTAAAATTCTAATTGTGGAAAAACATTAAATTCTAATTAAACAAAATCTCAAATACAAAACCACAGTCTCATAATAGAATGGCGGTTAATACCTGCAGACACCAGCACTACGGCCGTGAAGAGGCTCATCTCCTCCTCACTGAGGTTCAGTGCTTGCAGCTTCTCGGTGAAGTCAAACATTGAGTTGAGGAGATCTCCAGCACCCATTGAGCGCAGAGCTTCCACGCTGTACTTCCTACCGCTCAGAAATGTAACCGTGCGCTCCTTCACATCGAATAGCGATGTAAAGCGCACCACCAGCACCTACAGGTCAAACAGGAGACCGATCTAAATCAATTCTATTTGGTAAATTCACAGGATTTTACTCCGTTTCACTGAGTGTAGGGCCAGAAATGAACTTTTCCATTAAGGCGCAATATCTGGAATTGATTTACATTCGTAAGGGCTTTTTTCTTTTTTAAATCACACTATTAGTATAATTACTGTACTATGTTGTCTATAATGTTGAATCCTTAAATTTACTCAACTACTTTAATAATTATTTTGAACTGTTGTCAATAACAACAAATAGGCTGCATTAAAAATATTAAAAACAAAAACAGCTGCAATATGATAAAAATCACTATTGTAGATTATTGCTCTTTATATTGTAATACTAATGATTAACATCAATGTAGAAACTTTTTTGTTTCATATCTGTGTTTTGGGCTTGCCGCGCTCTGGCTTTATAGACTAACATTGGTCAAGACTGGCAAAAATTATGCAAAAATCCTGTTTTAATCACCTAATCTACTAAATCATGTGATTGGTTATATGGCTCAATGCTGCACAAAACAACACAAATGAGCAATCTGACGCTAAATATAATATATAATATGAGTGGATCTAAATATAATGAGGCAAATATGCACTTTTTATGCATTTTAACATTTCAATTTATTTCCCACAGCTATAATACATTGTTTAATGAAGCAGGGTAATTTTTTGCCAAAAGCCGTTGTTAAAGACTGACCCTGGTGTGGAAACTGTGTTTGTATATGTTTTGTTCATACCTCAAAGGTGCCGGCCTTCAGCAGGCTGACCTGGTCGTGCTGGGACAGCTCTTTGAATCCTGGGATGCGCTTTGCAAATTCCACCACCTCTCTGACAGCTGGGGTGAAGCTCATGGAGAACTCCTCCCAAATACTGTGGCCTGACTTCTGAGGATCCACATATGGCGATGTGTTCATGGGGCAAACCTGTGAACAAGAATCATGAGCACTTGTACAGGCTACCATTGAAATTGTGGTATTGCTTTTCTGTGTAACTCACCAGGTGCATCCTGTTAACCCTGGCAAATGTTGGAAAACTACAGCTGCCATTGACACATGTTTCATTGTCATTAGGAGCTCTCAGAGAAAGGTTCTGCAGAGATGGTCCCGCGGAGCTGCTGTTGGGCAGTCTGACAGGACATCCTGAGTCTTCAGGTCCCTGACGAGCAAAGCTTGATGGGGGCTTCTGTCCGCTCTCTAAGGATGCATTGCTCTGCTGGTTCCAGACCTCCTGAGGCTTCTCTGAACAATGGCTGTAATTGTTGGGGGCCTCTGAAGGCACACTGGCCTGCTCCTGATTGTACATAAAGGTCTCCTGATGTGCTCTAGTCACTGTGCCGATGACCTCCTCTTCACCGCTGTCAGTGGAGCTAGAGGAGTCTGAGCTGGGGCTGGTGTCCATGGCGCTCAGAGGCTCAGGGTCAGGGCTGGGTTCGGAGCGGTGGCTCCGGGGGGAGGTGGAGGGGGAACGGGAGGAAGGGCCGGAGCTGCTGTCCTCTGAAGCTGCATCGCTGGCTGATGGCTGGCTGCTCAGCAGCTGGTTGCCGTGGCTGTTGTTCATCATGTTGTTCATGGCATTCTGCATCTCGAGCAGCATGCGCTGCTTTTCTCGTTTGGGAATCCGGCCGAAACGCACAGCTGAGGAGCACAGACACTGTCAGCATACAGACTCCAACAGACTTCTGCTGAGATCTATCGATCTAGCTATTGTCTGCCTGTCCATCGTCCTTCTGTCTTTGTGTCTATCTAGCCGTCTACCTATCTGTTCTGTGTCTATGTTTCTATCGTCTGTCTGTCTCTATCTATTTTTCTGGCTCAAATGTTCATGCAAGGTAACAGGCTTTATTTAATTATTTATTTTTTGGATCTAGGACACAATGCCAGCTGGAGCTCACCGTCTCTGGACATGCCCACAAGCAGACACTTCTTAAAACGGCACTGCTGGCATCGGTTTCTGTTGATGCGCATGATGGGACAGCTTTCATTCTTAAGGCACTTCTTATACTGAATGTTCTGCTGAATGCTCCTCCTGAAGAAACCCTGCAGGTGGAAAAGTGAAAGAGACAGAGAGCGGTGTCAGGGTCACAGAGCCCACACAGAGAGTAGCAGGTGTGGAGCCTCGGGTTGGTATGGAGAGCAGGTGTCCTTCTCAGCGCTCAAGACACCCTTCTGTTCTGGAGCTTTGCTCTGATGGTTAAACAGGCTGCTAGCTAGGAGGTTTTAGTTATAAATAAAGCAAGGTGACATGTCCCTTCAGGACAATGTACAGGTAGTTGTGACCCAGATACGGCATCACAGCCATGTCACATTGGTTCAGCAATTCAACAACAGTGACAGTTTAACACAGAAACAGACACTATAAAAGTGCAATACTACCTTCACTGAGAAGTAAACAAACCCTGAGCATACATGAGAGTGAAAAATACAAATTTTCAGACCACATTCTGAGCTTTTGACTTACTTCTCTGTACCACAGAAATACCAAAATGAAACCTAATTCTTATTAAACACTGAAATGTGGCTAATGGCTCACTCTAACACTTCGCAGTTTCTCACCTTGCATCCCTCACAGGCGTGAACGCCATAGTGAAATCCTGATGCCACATCTCCACACACTTTACATAGCAGCACCAGCCCGTTAATCTCTGCAGGAGCAGAAATACAGAGGGTCAGATGAACAAGGAATGCTCTGCGCTCAGTTTGGCTTTTCTCCTCAGCTCTGTTTTCTCAAACAGCTAGAAAACCATTACTACATGATCAAGCACAAATAAAATGAATCTTGCAAAGTCAAGACAAATATTGGCTCATTACAATCAACATCACATTATTTTAATTATTCTGACCAATCTACAATCTGTTCCATTTGAACTTCCTGACATATCAATATGCAATGGGAATGAGGAAATGAGAATACACATAAATTACGGTAAACATGAGATTTTACACACTACCAGTCAAAAGTTTTTAAACAGTAAGAAGTTTAATGATTTTTCTTTTTATTTGTTGCAACATGAGGCAAAAATAGTACAATTAAATGTACTTCTGAACTACCTGTTGTCAATGCTGAATCTATTTTTAGCATCATTAGTCATATGATCCTTCAAAAATCCTTCTAATATTGAAAAAGTTTTTTTTCTTTCAGGTTTCTTTGATGAATAGAAAGTTCAGAAGTATCTTTTGTAACCTTCTAAATGTCTTAATAAAAAAAAAAAATCATAAAAGGACTTTAAATCTTACTGTTAAAACCTTGGTAGTAGGCTGGTAGTGTATATACTAATACTAATCATACAACATACTAATTATATACTATTTTACATTATGACAACGTAAATATGAACAAGAGTAATATATATTCAAATAGTTCCTTAAAATATGTAATTTGTCAATCCATTAAAACACTCCACAGATGTCATTGTTTTGACTCGGATCAGTCAGTCTCTCACTTGTAATCCCACTTTTGGCTGTGGGGGGCGAGCGTGCCTTTCCTCCGCTGTGCCGCGGTAGGCGGGACTGAGGGGCCACAGCAAGAGCCTCGCCCTGTTGGCCCTGCCCTGCATGGGGTGGAGAGCAGGACTGATAGCTGCTGTTGGAGGAGTCGCTGTGGCACAACTCTGGACTGGAGGCCGAGCTTGCGGAGCTAATGTAGGCAATAACTCCACCTGGTGGATGGCACAGAAAAGCAAAAAATTAATTCCCAAACCTCCTTTTCCAAATCACATTGATTCTAGTATTCTAAAAGCATATGAGAATGAGACACTGCCTAGAGTTGATCACAGGCTTTATCATTAATAATAGAAAACAAATATATAAACGACAAATGCAATCCGTATGGGTGGATATTTACTAATGAATTTACAAACGTTTTCTTTGCCCTCATGTCTTATTTTAAAATGCAGCTGGTCGTATTGTCAGAAAGTGGACCAGGCTGTATGTGCTCCGTCTGTACGAGTTGACCCAATTTCTGCTGCCCTACTCTCAATGGTTAGGTAACACCATTACATAATACCTTTTTCAGGGTGTAGGCCTTACAGAGACAATACGACCCAAACGTAATTCTGAGAACTAACAAACAGTTCTTTTTCAAACCTTAATTTGGCAGTATATGTTGATAATTACAAAGACCAATATATATACATATACATATATATACATATACATATATATATATATATATATATATATATATATATCACATATACACACACACACACACACACACATATATATATATATATATATATATATATATATAATTACAACAATCATGCCAAAAGTTATAAAAGGAAAACGTAGTCTGGACTTCTTTGAAAATATTCAAAAATGATAATACACTATATACCCCCCATTTTTTATTTTTAAATGACATTTTTTACAAGGAAAAAAATTATTGGAGGAACGTCGTGCAGTTTAGCTGTTGACTGAAGTGTGTTTAGTCCCACCCCCACGTGTACTAGGCATGTCTTGTTGGGAACGTAAAAGCCAAAAAGTGGGTCAGACTTGGCCGCCTCACGTGTACCAGCAGCTGCAGACGCATCCATACTGCCATGCAAATTATGCAACACAAACGTCACGACTTCTCTCGACCAATCAGAGCAGACGCACAGGACGCGTAAACACAGATGCACATGGCTAGGCTGAGCGGTCCATGTGAGTCTGGAAACCGCAGCTCAATAGTAGCCCACAATCTATGGCATAACAACACAAGCCTGGCGCTATTAACCTACTTAGACTTTTCATGCTGCAAATAAAGTGATAAAAGCTCAAAACACACCTTAAAGAGCAGTAAACATTCAGAACATCACGTGCATTATACACGTTTCGGTGTCATTTATTAAAATGAGAGCACAATGAAGATATCACCGCTTACACAGGCATATTCAAAGATAAATTGAAGGCAGACTGATCTTACCAGCCTTTGTGAAATCCATGTCCTCCGACAGCTTGGAGCCGCAGTCACCTGTGTGTTTGTGCCGTTTTTATTCAGTTTACAGCAACTATCTAGTCGCTGTGTGATCCTGTGAATCGAGTATAACCAGACACTACCTGAGGAACATTTCTAACTAACCTACCATATAATCTCAACAAATAAGCGCCGTGTTGTTTGTGGGAAAAAGCACAAAAAACGAAATATCAGACGTTTATAAAACTAGTAATAAATACATACGTCGGTGTTAGCTGAAATAATTAGACCCGTTTAAACTCTCTGATAAAATCCGCACCGGCTAAAGAGTCTAAATCGAAAGGGTTTGGCGTCTTTTAAAGACTCTGATAGCTCATAGTCGACGGGAGAGATGTGAATCAACGCAGAGAGTGGGAGTGATAGACTGCACATCACGTGACCCGCTCCGCTAAGGCTCCGCCTCAAGCTGCATTAGTGTCAGTATAACCCACTGACACACTTTCACTGCTCCTGCAGGGGCCTCCAGCGCCCCTCGGCCCCGTGACCCGGGGAGGGCAGCATCTCAAACATGTTTGGTGGTCAGTAGCCTATTTAAAGAAATGTAGCGTTGGCAGTGCATCCCAACTGAGAGAAAGATTTATGCTTCTGTAAGTGCATGAAGTAGCATTGGGGTGATCCACAAAAATAAGTGAATTAATAAATAAAAATACAATTTATTTATACTGAATATATTCATGTAGGTGTTTATATTATTGTTGTTATGTTTAGTCATTTAGCAAATGTTATATTCAAGATTTGGTTAGCATTACACAGAACCAAGTGTAGCAAGGTTATTTATTTGATTTTATTAATATATATATATATATATATATATATACACACACAAAAAATATGTCATTAAGGGTTAATATTTTGAAGTGGAGAAAAAATTAAAACATTTAATCAAGACGAGACACTACAGGTGTGAATAGGGTAAAATTTTTAACTTACAAATAGGACCATGAAACTTTACCAGTTGATTACTCACATGAATAGGAGAAAAAATGGATTTTAGGATATCTGCTTTCATTACCAAGGAAATCAAAATATACCATCAATAGCCTTAAAAATAGCGATTTTTTGCCATATTTGTTTCTTTTAAATGTCACATAAATCAGGCCAGGAATGATTTATTAACAAATCCTTTTGTAAATATTTTCAGAATACTAGTGAGAGTATAACTGGAAAGTTTGGTGTACATAGGTGCAACATTGGCTGACATATCAGTACTGAAAAATGACAAAAAGCTGTAGGCTTTTGAAGATAGGGGAAGAAATTTACAAAATGGAACATGGTCTTCACTTAATATACTTATGAGTCTTGGCATAAAAGAAAACCAATAATTTTGATCCATACAATGTATTTTTGGCTATTGCTACAAATATACCCATGGTACGTATGACTGGTTTTGTGCACCAGGGTCATCTAAATGAGATTTGTCATAGCACTTACATGTCATGTCTCTTTGATTTTGATTTCTTCCATTGTCCTTATTTGTAAGTCATTATGAATAAAAGCATCTGCTAAATGTCTAAATGTAAATGTATACACACACACACACACACACACACACACACACAAAGAAAACAAGGCAAGATTATATGAACCCTTTTTATGAAGAAAACAAGCAGTTAGGAAATGAATAGAGAGTTGTTAGAGGGTCGAGTGTTTTTTTTTAAATAACACAAATAGATAAAAAAAGAATTAGAATAGAGCTACAGCATCAAATAAAGATGATCAAATGAATTAATAACACTGCATCTCTACCTGACTGAGAAACTGGACACACATATATAAAATCATTCTATGTTCTGACAGTTTTCATTTTGTACTGTAGCACTTGATACTGATCTCTACAGTTCTACACATCTCTATAAGCTTAATTGTTCTAAAGCATAAAAAAGAAAAAGAAAAGAAATGAAGAACAGAAGTGGTAAACCTTGAAACTACTATAGTCTAAATAATAGAAAGCCATATGAAAGAGATTTATTTTTTAATACATTATTTGTTATAATTAGATGTTCCTCTATGGTTTATATATTTGTGTCACTTTATGGCTCTAGAAAGCTTTAAGAAAGTGTGTGATAAGCAGCACTGAAGTGATGTGAGATGGTTCTCGTGCCAAACACTGCTTAGCTTTTCCATTCCATTTCAGGCTCGGGCTACAGAGGTTAAGGGTCAGAGCGTCAG
>JAUMHI010000064.1:837922-856993 GCA_032359435.1 Enteromius unitaeniatus
AACGTTTACCATCCAACCTGACAGAACGGGAGAGGATCTGCAAGGAGGAATGGCAGAGGATCCCCAAATCCAGGTGTAAAAAACTTGTTGCATCTTTCTCGAAAAGATTCATGGCTGTATTAAATCAAAAGGGTGCTTCTACTAAATACTGAGCAAAGGGTCTGAATACTTAGGACCATATGATATTTTAGTTTTTCTTTTTTAATAAATCTTCAAAAATGTTAACAATTCTGTGTTTTTCTGTCAATATGGGGTGCTGTGTGTGTCTAGTATTAATATTAAATGTATGTATGTATGTGTGTGTGTGTATATATATATATATATATATATATATATCATACACATACATACATTTAATATTAATACTAGACACACACACACACACACATATATATATATATATATATATATATATATATATGAATTCCTAAAACTTATATAATAAACCATTAATAATAATAATAAAAAAAAAACCATTAAGAATTACAAACATTTTCCATTGATATTTTTATTTTTAAGTAACACATGTTGCTGCTCTGGATTACAGGTGTGAGCTGTGCAGATGTCCTCACTGTGTGTATGTGTTTACAGGTGATGGTGATAGTGCTGGGGAATAAGTGTGACCTACGTGAGCGAAGGCAGGTGGATCAGGACGCGGCACAGCAGTGGGCACGTGGAGAGAAGCTGAAACTCTGGGAGGTGAGCGTCACAGACCGAAGCTCTTTAATCGAACCCTTCACCAGCCTCACCAGCCGCCTCACTCAGCCGCAGAGCAAGTCTGCCTTCCCTCTGCCCGGCCGCAAGAGCAAGGGCACGCCGTCCAGTGACATCTGAGAATACAACTAAGACTAGTCTCCCAAATAAATGCACTAATCCTTTCTTCAGTTGTATTTGTGCTCACTGATGAGAAAACGGTTTAACTTATAATGCACAACACTCACTGTGTTAAGCTCACTATCGTCAATCAAAGAATCTGAGAATTACTTTGCTTTTTTTTGTCATCAGGCTGCAGTGAATCTCCAAAATGAATATGTTTTTGGACCTTTGTTTTTGTAACTATCATTATGGTTCTCATTTATTAAATAAAAATGCTGTATTTTACAATATAAATGTTATAGAAATCATTTTTTACATTATAGATTTTTTCAAGTGTTTTCTAAAATTTATTTTGTGATGGACTATGAATTGGACATTGAATCAGTAGCTGTATTTATACAAAATGATATAATGGTACAGTAAAGAGAAAATAGACCATTAAAGTGCTTTTGCTGTCCTTCAGATGTGAACCTCAGTCAAGAACTGGCATGAAATGCTTTAACATGCTAGTTAATAAAAGTACAGAAACATTGTTAAAATCATATCATGTTATGCATTCTCAACTATAATCTTAGATCATCTGTTCTTTCCATTTCATCTCAAAGCATTAGAAATCCAAAGCAATAATGGTGTAGTCAGTGAGATGAGGCCTGTAGGCTGTTGCTTTAAACTCTATTGCACAGAAAAACATGTGGATGTAACAGTAAGTAGAGGAAACCTCTTAGTAAGGTGTTCTAATTTATACAAAAAATATTTAAACAGACATACTGTGTTTACTCACCATGTAATGACTGATTTAACCAAATAAATATTTATTGACTGCAAGATGGACTGTTGACTTATTTCTGTTTGCTGCTATCAATGTTTAATAGCAACATGCTGTAATATTGGGCAAGGGCCTTGTCAAGATCAGATTAAAGAGCATTATCTTGTGAGCTATTCATCATTGTAGTCAATATAATACCAGTTTAGAATTTCCTCACAAATCTTGTCATATTACAAATTCGAAAGAAACCAACTTATATTTTGCATTTGCAAAAACAATGTCTATTTCTGGACCACTGCATCATGATTTTAATGAGAATGAACACACCACCGCCACCATGATAAATAAATCTCATTCTTGTTTTATCAGCATAAATGAAAACAGCAAAAGAAATACCACTATGAGGTACACATTCTGCATTTATTATTTTATTTGCATTACTGTAAAGAGAATGAGATTTCATAAAGTAGATATATTTTGATCCTATATTAAGATGTTCCTGACAGGCTTTTACCAGAAATATACCATCAGTGCTCTCTTGAATGCTTGCATTGAAAGATACGGCACGACTCTGTACACCAACGTCAGCTTTAATATTGGTGGGGAAATACATACATGGAACAATCCTGCCTTAGGCTCATGCTGTGACTTCATTTGACAAGAATGAGGAAGCTCCAAATAAAAGCAATTTACAACAGGAAGGCAAAGAAATCACACATTAAGATCCATTTTGTCAAATCATGATGCTACTTGAGCCAAGTGAAACAAACACAACAACAACAACAAAAAAAAATATGCAGGGAAAGAAAACAATTGAAATGGAAAGTTAAATTCCATCATAAAATCCACCCTGTATCTCTACCCTATGGATCCCTGTCCCCCCACTTCCCCTATCCCAACCCAACCCAACCCACCCCACCTCACCCATCCCACAGACATCCGGCAAGCAGTGGCGCTCCGCAGTCAGGGGAACTATGTGGCGTAGCGTTTGGTCCACTGTTTGGCTATCCTGTCGTGCTCAGGTCTGTTGGTTGTGTACTGCGTGGCGATGCTTCCTACCAGAGGATCAGCTGCAGAAGAAGATTCATCATGTTAAAAACAAAATCATCTGCTATCTATAGTCAACACAGACACAACTGAGAAAACTAAATAAAAACTTTATGATGCAATAGTGTTGATAAGCACCACCTCCACAGAAGAATATTAACAGCTGCTCGTTTATCCACGCCCACTGATTCTTCCACGCCCACTGATTCTTCTCTGTCATTGTGTGGGTTTATTTTCATAACACCGTCCAAATGTTTCCACAAAGAAAGGCAGCGGAACTAGTATTCTTGCACTATGTGCTAAAACTACTTTGTTTGTGCTTCCAAAAGAAAACAGACCTAGAAATCAGTGGTTGTATTTACAATTTACAACACTGTTCCAGAACAACTTTTAGAGTGTTTTCAGTGCATTTAAGGAGGACTGATTCCCAAAACCTGCAGAGCAGCCTATACTATAAAGTGAGGCAAAGAGAACAGTCTAGTACTTCTGACTAAAATTGAGAAGTTTTCACCCAGCTCTAATGATGCCAGTGTTTTAAAATCTGGTTCCCAAACACGTTCCTGGAGGCCCCCCCAACACCGCATGTCTCCTTAAACACACCTGATTCAGATCATTAGTAGAGACTCCATTCAGTGCCACACAGATTTAGACCTTGCTTACACTAGTGCATTGTCATTTTAAAATGAAATAAGTAATTTTTTAAAATGTAACATTAACATATTGCACATCCACTTGTTCATGTTGGTCTGAATAAAAATTAATTGTTGAGCGAACTTGGAAGTCGTTGAGCAAAAAAGGAAAAATAAATCCATATTTTAAGACAGAAGTGTTTTTTGACACTGCAAACAAAACCAAAATATAAACCTTTCATCATGCAAATGCACTAGGATATAAACAGCAGCCTTAGCAGCAACTTATTTTCCACAAAAAAAATGCAGTAAACGTGCATTCAAGGCATTCAAGACTGTGAGAAAGTCGTTGCCTTTTTACGACCATTTTCCTTACAAGATATTCAAATATTTCCGACAGAAGATAAACAGAAAGATATGTGTGCAGTTTCATACATGAGCACGAAGTGGCTGTATCGATGCCCACACCTGTAACTGCTCTGCCTTTGTCTCGGTCAAACAGCTGCAGCTCCAGCATACTGACCAACACTGGAGCTCCAGCCCTCGACCGCCTCTTTCAGACCAGCCTCTTACCAGGGTTACAATCTGTGAGGAGAGAACAGATGGACAGCAGCACTTTGGAGATGGTGAGCGCCGGGCTCCAGTTGTCCTTCAGGATGTCCAGACAGATCACACCCTGACTGTTGATGTTGCAGTGGTAGATCCTTGTGCGAAAAGTCACCTGAAACACCGCAGAGCAAGAGCCGTTAGGAAACATCTTAAGAAATTCTTGTGTCCATTCACACAGAGATGTTGAGGTAGTCTTTCTGCTGGAAGTAGTTAACTTCCCTTATTACACCTTGTTCACTGGCAAACTGATTGTTCTGTGCTAAACCGAAGAGCTGATTGCTCGGTGTCTTTTCTTATAATATTTGCACAAGTCACACTTGCTTCTTAACAGCCGTTTCTTGTCTTCCGTAGACTGAACCCATCCATTTCACAATAACAAACAAACACTGAAATACTGAACACTGAAAAGCCTCAGCTCATGTTTTAAACCAATTTTAGAATTCATTAATTTGGTGGTTGAAACGTTATAGAATCGAAGTGATCTGATCTGAAATCTAAACCATAGAACCACTTCAGTATAGGAAAAAGAGAGGTCTACATCAACCACATGTTCTACCTGTCCTAGAACCTTTACACAATATGATAAAAGCTAGTGAGTGTGTATTTTAGGTGTGTTTCTATGCTCTCAACAGGGCCTATTAAATCAGCATTTAGAGTCAAAACTACCAATCTTATAATACTTCAGTTCTTAAAACACATGATACAAACCTTTAATACTTACTATTGTTAAATGTCACTATAGTTATAAATATTTCATATCAGCTGTCGCAGAAACAGGGCAATCTGAGGGCCAGACCTGGTATGTAGCATAATTATATAACTAGAAATACAGGTACCTCCCATGACATGAAATTAAAGGAATGGTAACATATGACTGAGCAACAGAAGTGTGTGCATAATGAAGAGTGAAAACAACTGAAAAGAAGAAATTAGTCATTATATCATGTAAAATATTACAATTAACTACAACTTTGGCACCAATAAGCTCCTAATTTGATGCTTATTCATAATTAGTAAGGTAAATGTTACATTTTTAAGTATTGTAGAGGGTTAGGGATACAGAATATGGTCATGCAAAACATGTGCTTTGTAAGCACTAATAAATAACCAGCATGTTAATAACATGAATGCTAACAAGCAACTAATTAATAGTGAGAACTGGCCCCTATACTAAAGTGTTACCAAACAGACCGACTATTAGGCCATTTATATTCTTTTGATTTCTTTAAGTAACATTTTTAAAAATTACAAAAGCAATGAAAATACAGGTTTCGATAACTGCCATTTGGCAAATACCAAAACTTTAAGTATCAATATCGTAGTATTGTAAAATAAAATATCTCTTTTCTTTCATGAATATTGACTGTCCATCAGAAAGCAGGCTCTGACCTTGGGTGGTTTGAAGGGGTAGTCTGGAGTGAAAGCGATGTCCAGGAAAAACACTCCTCCTTCATACACAGACCCTGGAGGACCCAGGATAGTGGACCTCCACTCGTAGATGTTGTCTCCTTTAGGACCCGCACTAACAACAAAAGTACAGAAGGATAATCATTACTCAGAGCAAACAAGTGATTTACATCAACAGACGATACAATAAATACAATCCATGTCTATTTAATCCGGTATGACCATGTCATTTTGAAGAGGTGAAGCTTCGTAAATTATTCATAAAAGGATATAAAAAGATTTACTGTTAATAACAGTTAAAGGGATAAAGCTATCAGTACTAAAATCATATATTTTGGGTTCAGCAGAACAATGAAATTCATACAGGTTTGGAAAAACCTTAGAAGGTTTCATTTTTGGATAAATTATTCTTTCAAATTGGCATTAAATGTGCTGTTAAAATAATGTAAATGATCCATGCACGCAAGACTATATCAGACAAACAAGACAATATTCTAATGTAATACTTTTAATGCATACAAGTGATAAGACTGTTTTTAGTAAAGTACTGACTTGACAGTTACTAACACTGTTAACTAACACCTCCGGCCAGTTAGTGTGACAGAAATAGCTCATACTCATCCACAGATCTGTGTGACACAAACACAGTGTCAAGACACCATTATATAACCATTTTTACTATGCAAATTGCCACAGAGGAAGAAAGTCACTAAATGTTTGTTTTTTTCTCAGGTAAATGTGATGTTACATGCATATTGTTTACAAGACATAATGCTGATGATCAATATAACACATACCTTATATAAATTCACATGGATGTATGTTCTGCATTTATTTATGCTTTGATTTAAACAGAAACAGTGTATCCGTGTGGTGACCTTGGGTGGTTTACAGTGACGCAGAGGACACAAATCGCTCAATAAAGCTATTCTTTTTGTTTTCTTTCCATACAAAAAGTATTCTCATAGCTTTAAAACGTACTTTTAAGGGAGTAACACAATATTCAAAATTTATTACTTTTAACTTTCACCAAAACTGCAGACAAGAACATAAATCTAGAAAAGCCCAGCGTAGCTAAAAATCAAGAAACTACAGCAAAATGCAGTAGCTAAAAAAGCATATACTACATACTACATACATATACTAAAAGCATAACAACAGCCAAACACTGACATCTCTCTTCTTTCCTTCTTTTGCATACATCAATGTAAAATGGCTTCTCAAACAAGAAGAAACATGGAAGTCAGGGCTTGATTTTATCCATCAGGAATCAGGTGTGTCAATATATTGATTGGATGCATTAGGTCTTAAAGTGACCGTAAAATAAAATAAATTGTGAAATTCCGCTGCTCATATCATAACCTTGCTTGCAAAAAAACACCCTTGCTTCTCGAAAATGGTAATCATCCATTACGAAGGACGAATGCAAATGGTTTCTGGTTACCAACCCTACTGTTTTTGTTGGCATATATAAAGGCAGTGGACTTGTTTGCAGGAAAAAAGAAATGCCCGTTTAATCAATACCAGTAATTGTTCTGGTTGCAGACCAGAACTGCTATATAAGTGTGATTACAGTATCTCTTATCAGAGACAATCAAGCACAGAACAGAGGAAAACAAGCAATTTGCTTTCAGCCAGAGAAAGAATAAATCAACACAGGTACAAAACATAGCTAAAAGACTATTTTTAAAGGTTAAAACTACGAACCTGAAACTTCACTGTTGTAATGAAAATTGGCCAAACATACCTGTGCCCATCTGTGTTTTCAGAGCAG
This sequence comes from Enteromius unitaeniatus, assembly GCA_032359435.1. Lineage (NCBI taxonomy): Eukaryota > Metazoa > Chordata > Actinopteri > Cypriniformes > Cyprinidae > Enteromius > Enteromius unitaeniatus. The sequence goes on from JAUMHI010000064.1 coordinate 844,971, forward strand.
CGCAAATAATGTGACCTAAATATATCTCCTAAAAATAATCCGAGGCAAATTTAGGCTGAGTTTTTCTCCCGTAACCAAACACACGCCATTCGGGTGACCGTACTTGGCAGCAAAGACTGACACAAGCCCTTCCTGTGTCAGCGTCTGAGCGTAACACCCGTGAGATGAGTGCATCAAACAGGCCCGTGTCATTTCCACCCGGATTTCTGCTTCACAACAGAAGCATCTCAACAGCTGAATACAAGCGCACACAGGAGGCAGTGTCTGAACACACACGGTCTTTGGACGTGTCAGGGGTCCGTCACACTGCCATTCAGTTCAGTAACACAGGGCTCTTTTCTGCACAGCTGACAATGCACATTAGACACAGTCACTTCAGACAAGCTGAAGCCATGATTAGAGACTTCACTCATATAAACACAAAGCAATCAGGGAATTTTAACCCATTTTTAAATAACTGAAAAACAAAGCAAATCCCATGCACTTCCAATCTTCCCAGAAAGTATCAGGAAAAAGGTTTACAACAAAAGTTTTTTTTTAATACTTTTTTGTAAACATTGGTAGTGTATGAGTCAAGATTTGCTTTGTTTTCCAGGTTTTACCCCTTTTTCTCCTACGCACATATCTATTGCCATCAGATGTGTAGGAATTTATTGCTAATTGCATTTTGAAACATTTATAACATTTATTTACAAAGATTTCCATTTCAAATGAATCTTTCAAACTTTCTTTTCAATTCTGAAATCTGAAAGCACATTAGAAAGATTTATAAAGGATCACCTGACCTAATGATAAATGAAAAAGGAGTGGAAATAAAATTTTTACATAAAATATAAACGTTATTTTAAATTATTGCTACACAAAGTCATAATGAAACATATTTCAAAATACTGCCACCAAAAAACTTAACCAAACATTTTAAAAGTGGTGTATAAGAGTTATCAGTCATCTTCCACTATGATATGGGTACAAAGACAAACTGTTTGATCACTTGTTTGTTTGTTATTATTATAAAAATATGACATTTCTACAAACAAAAAGCCTTGGAATTCTACTGTGCCTCGTTAAATTACTGTTGTCTAAACCATAACCCGGTTTTACACCACATGCAGTGCATATTTATTTTGGTGCCCACATTAGCAGGTCGCAGCATTCACAGGGTCTGTGTGATTCTGTGCAGCAAGCTTCAACACTGATAACACACAAAACACTTAAAATGCTTAAGTCTACAATAATATACAATAATAAGGGAAAAAAAAGTGTGATGCAATTCACTAGCTGTAACTGACTGATACTGGATAAAGTTATATTGAATGACAACAATTTGATGCTTTAATATTTAAGATGTGTCACAATGCGTTCCAGACTGGTTTACAATTAATTTCACTATGACTCTTAAAGGTTCCCCGCAAAGATGTTACTACATATTTCACGCTGCTTATGTGTGATGTGAAACACACCAAACTACAGCTGCAATGATTCCTCGATTCTATTGAAGTATTAAAAAAAAAAAAAAAACATTCAATTTAATTTTGCCTGTGTACATCATTGGCTAAATTTGACAGACAAGAATCCATGAAACACATCAATAGACCAAAGCTGCATGCTATATTAAACCCATTTAAAAAACAAAAAGCATAATGCCATAATGAATTTACAAACCCTATGATTTATTTAAATAAACAACATTTCTATACATACACACACACACGTGTAATATATGTGCTTTAATATTTTGTGTGTGTGTGTGTGTGTGTAGGTTACATGCATGCAATACAGAGCAGCTCCACTCATAAAGTGATAGTAAACGTTATCCGTCGCATGTGTTAAGCATCTCACATTCCATCTCTGCATGTTGTTGTGAGTGTGGGTTTACTACAGCATTCATGCACTAATGCTGGGCGATTAAATCGTGGATTTATTCATGCACATTTCATCAAGCCGGTTCTTTGATTAGCGGTAAATCTCAATCAGCTGTGTGCTAACTGTTATTGTAATTTGTAATATGCTAACTATTCATTGTTATCAATTAATTATAATTGATCATTAAAATAATCATCAGTAACATAATAGTTAGCGACAGCCTTACACCAAACATAGCCCCATGTCTTGCCATATCAAAAACACTCAAGCAGTCCTAGTAAAATTGTGTTTTATTACTAATTATTTGACCGTGAAATGAGAACTGCAAAGTGTTCACATCACCGAACATCTCACTACATGAAGAATGGTTCAGCTTAATATTAGTATTGTGTGTCCGAGAGAATCACTTTACAAGCCTGTCAGATACTCCAATAGTGAGATCAGAAAACAACTCCAGGGCCTAAATTTGGTTCACAAGTTACAGCGAGTTATTAGCATTCCTCGGTGTCTTCAGATGTAACGCGACTGCTTTCTTTAATGAAGTTTAAAAGCAAAAGCTCGAGTACAGAAGCTCTCAAACAGGTTTTGTTTGTCCTGCAACAATCTCCAATCTCTGACATCAAACACACACACAGATAATACTTGTGTAATAGCACCTAAAGTCACAGGAACCTCTGAAGTGTTTACAATATTTCTTTTCGCCTTGAGACACACAACAAACACATTCATGTGAGAAGGCCAGCAGTCTGATGTCACTTGGAGGAGGTGTGCTATTGCTTTTCTACACCATTGCATTTATGGTTGTCTCTCAGCAGACAATAAAACAAGCCAAAAAACAGAAACGTCTCATCAGCAGATATTTGAAAGAATTTACATCGAATAAACAGGAATATCCAAGTGAAGTGTGACTTCTAATTAAAACAAAAAAATCTCACACTGACATGGTAAGAAAACAAGATTCAGTGCAATATAGAATTGAAATGAACAATATCTAATTGTTAATCTCTTTTCTATTTCACTGCAAATAAGGTTGGCCATCCAAGAAGATTCACGCTTTTGGTCACAAGCCCACACAGCCACTTCTGTTGCATAAAACAGAAATCTGCATGGCTGATTGAAAATATGTAAATACTGTGTCCTGGGAACAACCAGGGAATGCATTCGTTATGGGGTCAACAGGTCTTTACTTGACAACCCAGAACATCCAACAAATATCTAGCAAGAGCCAAACCACCACAGACTTGCTTCAGACAAACAGCACTTTCTAATTAATTCAAAATCTGTTGCTGCGTTTTACAACTGTGTGCACTAGACAAGCTTCAATGAAGTTGCGAGTTTACTATAACCTATGACCGCTTTGCTCAAGACCACAAACACAAAAGTCAACAAGCCTTAGCATGAGTAGCATGAGTTTGGTTTTAGCAAACACTACTAACACATCAAAGATAAGGGAGAAGAAAGCCACAGGGAGGGGGGAACGAAATGGCAAGAGAAGAGACGCGACTTTTATGCCTCAAGATAAAAGAGCGAGTCAGAGAAAACAGCTAACAACTGCAGACACACGAGAGAAAGAAAGCGGTAAAGTGTATAAAACACATGCTTAAGATGACGAGTGGTTTTAAAGACGAGGTCTGTCAGCTGCGCAATTCTGAGTCAGGTGTAATTACCATCAGATACAGTCACAAAAAACACACTTTACACTATTCATACGAGACAGTGTACAGGCATAAGGCTGATAAAGCCTCGCATCTGCCATCGCTCGTTTGAGTTTATGAGGTCCAAGCTAAAATGACAAGAAAATAAGAGACTTCCTCTCGATGACTCCCATCAATAACCATGCGTTACATCAGGTTGGTTTAATCTTCAAATTAATCCATTTAATCAAATTCATTCAAAAAAAAATCTTCCAACCACAGAAGGAAACTTTTCAAATAACACACAAAACAATCATCAAAAGTGATCAGATTTCATCTATGACTCAAAGTCATATAAAGGCATCTTTCCAACCACGGAAACAATTAAATGCAGCTGTTTACTGACTTTCTTAGAAACTTCTGCAGATGAAAAAGAAAACAGAATTGTCTGATGGTGAGGAAACAATCAGGAGAATGTTTATTTAGGCAAACTATTTTATTTATTTGCTTATTTTTAGATTGGAAGCTGGGGCCTGTTTCATAAAACAAGATTACCAAATAAGCCAGATCCACAGCTTTTTTTTTTTTCATTTTCATCATCCTTTTTCCTATGGATGTGAAAACTCATCAAATCTATCCTGATTTTTTTATTTATTTTTTTTTTTTAAATGATGGACCAGTGTAAACCTACAACGGAGTTTTAGTGGCACCAAAAAAATATTTTAAAATCTAACACTACGAGATTAAAGTCAAAATACTACGAGAAGTCGAAATATAATATTTAGTATAGTGCACTTGTAAATGACTCGGATTGAGAGAAGGCCATATTTGAACATTGTTGCGTTCGAGCAGCTGCTTGATGTTACTGGAATGAGATCTAAGAACTCCCGGAAACCGCTTAATATCAAGAATATGATATTTATTAAAGCGCTGAACTTTTGATCACACACTCAGTCGACATTCCTTCTCAGCTTTCAGTTTTCATAGGGAAACACAAATGGTGTCTTACAGTAATGTGTTGCTCAAGCTCTTTACTGATCAGATCGCTATATTATATATATATATTAATTATTTGTAGCATGGCAGACACCCAGCAATCACAATGTTCTGCTTTGTTTCTTTGGTTATAAAACAGTTCATCGTTTTTCCTCTTTTTTTCAAGTGTATATATATATATATATATATATATATATATATATACACACAATATATAAAAGTGAAGGAACATCAGAAGAGAAAACAGGCTATAGACTAAATTATAATTAAGTCTCATTGGGACCTAGATTGGGAGCAGTTTTTTAGCAAAATACAAACAATATGTATATGTAACGTGACATATATATTATAGCCTGATGTATAGCTGAAATCACGTTAGTTTAAGAGGCAGTGAAAGTCAATAATTTTCCAGATTACAATGAGACTTCATTATAAATTATTCTATAGCCTTTTTTCCCTTCTGATGCTCCTTCACTTTTATATCTTGCTGTACACTTGAAACAAACTATAACAAACCCAGCGGAAGACATTAAATATTATTATATATTCTTGATATTAAGCGGTTTCTGCGAGTTCTTAGATCTCATCCCAGTAATATCAAGCAGCCGCTCGAACGCAACAATATTCAAATATGTCTATATCTGGTGGACTTCTCTCAATCTGGGTCATTTACAAGTGCACTATACTAAATATTATATTTCGACTTTAATCTCGTAGTTTTGACTTTATTCTCGTAATATTATGTTACATTATGTTATATTATTCTGTCATCTATATTGTGTGCGTGTTTCTATTAGCTAGTTAGAATCAGAACTAGCAATGTCATATTATAAATAAACCCCACTTGTAATCCAATGTGGTCAAGCGGGTGTGCAAAAAGATTTATGAATTAGCTTGATCAAATTGGACACTGTAAGGTTTGTCATGGTTCCCCACACTGAATTAACAACAGATTCTTTTTTTGAAGAAGAAGAAGAAGAAGAAATAATACATTTTTGGATATTTACCTACAGATCGTTCACTGTAGGAAACAAACCAAGCAAATGTCTTTCATTTTTTTACCAAAATAAAGCAGTTCTTGTGCGTGCTGCAGTTCATGATGATTTATCTCGAAATCTAGAAATTCCCCTGCACTACCCAAACCATCAAGTGTTACAAAAGCACCTGCATGTACAATAGTGTCAACATCATATCAGTATCACCATACAACCGAGATTTACAATCATGCACAACAGTGTAAATATAACAGCTGCAGCCAAAATCAAGCATTTTTAAAGCTCTGAAAAATCAGAACTCAATAAAGACACACAAACGTATTAAATCCTGATGTTCTGGAGTTGGTCAGGAGCTGTACATATAGGCTTCTAGCCACTGGCTAATTTGCAATGCTGGGTCCTTGGTTAGGGTTTTAATGAACAATTAAAAAATACTTGAAAGAATGTAAAGTAACGTACAGCAAACATAAGATCTAAGACCGTAAGCAACTATCAAAGTATAAAGTTTCATTCTCATCATTATACATTACCATCACTCTGTTTTATTTGATAATGTTCAGTGCTTTGCTACAATCTGTATTGTTAAAAGTGCTATATAAATAAAAGTAACTTGACTATCAATGTTTACAAACCAGTTATTGGGTTTTTTTTTTATCATTTTGGGGATATTTTTTAGAAAGATGCTCAACTCTGTTTGCATATTCAGTTCAACTAGCAAACAGTTTCAAACTGTCCCTTTAATTGAAATTTAATTGCAAATGTAGCTTTTCTCTCAGGCACCATACAGTTCTGTGTATATGCACCTCTTGTAGTGATCTCACTGTTTTGCTATTAATTGTCATATATTTAAAAACTGTTTTAATAAGAGAAACATTCAAAATGTGAAAACTAAGCAATTTTTTTTTCTAAAATGTTATAGTGATGCCATCAAACTGATTTCTTGTCCAAGATTTTTAAGGTTTGTCTATATAGGAATCTGACAGGTTTGATATGCACCACGCAACTGATGCCAACCGCAGAAAGTCTGTTCTGTGCTTAACTGCTTGGTGACATTTCATGGGAAAGTCATTTCAGTAGGAGTCCATGCAATCTCTTCTAGTGAAGGTCAAAAGGTTCCTTACACAGATGTAGTTGGTGTTGGTTACACAAACTCAGCTCCTTCACCAACAGAAAGATGCTTGGAAGCGTTTCATTCTTAGCTGCACTACTTGACTCCAAAATTTTGCTACGGTGGCAGGACTTTTTTTGCTGAAGGCAGCAGATCCCACATGCAGTTCATTTATTTATGATTCGTCAACAGTCAACATCCAAACACCAAGACCAACTAATGCAACCAGAGAATATCAACGAGATCCAAAGCATTTCCTTACCTGCAGTTTGGTGGCGGGTCCAACATGATGTCAGCCAGCTCTTTCTGAATCCTGAAAGAAGACACATGATTCCAATGAACATCTCTAAACGCTGACATCCAAATACATCTAGATAAAGTACTGAGGAATCAAATAACATCAATCTGGCAAGCCGCTTACTTAAACACCATTTCTATGTACACATGCAACATCCTGTCTATTAATATGCCTTCATTTGGTCTTTTTTCTAAGGCAGGATATCCCACAATCCTGTGTGTGCAGTTCTACGGTTGATGAAAGGTTAAATGCCATCTGCTGGCAGGCCAGTAACCACTAGTAATAAGCCCCATTGTTGCCCCCAGTACTTATAAAAAAAAAACAATGATATGCCACTCTGTATTGTATTGTTTGGTCTTCTTTAGCAGTCTAATATTGCTTGTTAATATCAAAATGACAAAGATGACCGATAAAATCAAGGAATTATTTACCGTTTACAGAAGCAGAGCATGATTTCCAGTCTAACGCTTCATTTTAACCATGAAAGAGTGTTTACTATTTATATAACTATTACAATGGAAATCTTCCATGAGCAACAGTAATATCCAGTAATTAAAATGCACCAAAACAGTTTGGTCCTTGTCTAAAATTTAAAAGAACAAAATTTCTTAAATCACAGCTTTCATTTAAATTAAAAAAAATAGTAATTAAATACTTGTTTATCTTGAAGGCTCACTAAATCATTTAATACAGCACTTCAGTGTCATTAAACTCTTAGTATACAAAACCACTTCTGACCAAAACTGGGATCTGCCTTGGCTTTGGGACATGGCCCAGGGTTTCAATGAGTTTACGCTGTATGCTTAAGATGCTTTTTGGAAACGCAGCCTGGATCGGTGTCTCCTCACCTCTTGGCGCTGGTGGAGAGGAGTTTGGAGGTCTTGCTCATGTTGGCTTTGTTGTCTCTCTTTTTCCCAGGTGTGTCTTTCTCCTGCTGCTGATGGCTGGAGGAAGAGGAGGAAGAGGAGGATGAACTAGAGCTGGCACGCGAGTCCTCATCCGACATCCCGATCTATGAGAGAAACACACACCAGTGATGTGAAACGCTGTGTGAACGTAGCATATCGACGCACGCACGTAACACCGTTCAGCTGTAACGACGCAAAGGGTGCAACAATGTAAGCGATGTATAAAGCGACGTATTTGACCTTTAACTGTGACTGCTACGCATTTCGGCTTGAAATAACCGTGAAACCAGCTCCAAACGTTAACCCGTTACGCAAATGTAACGCCGATCCCGATCGAACCGAATCCGTTCGCAAGCGATCAATGACAAGAGATTAAACCCAAGGAAGTGGAGCACAAACACGCCTCGATGTCGCTTTCAACAAACTCAAACTTCCCTACATCCCAGAAACGCGGTGAAGGGATGTGGTAAAAAACACGGTAAATGTGTCGTCAGCTCCGTAACGTTAGGCTCGCAGTTGTTGTCTTCATTTACCGTCGACGGAGAAATGTTTCGGAGCTTTAGCGTACAGACAAGAACAAAGACGTGCTAACGCGCCGCTGAGGGAAATATTAAAGAAATTGGAGGTATATTGTAAGGTTTGAAGGCTTGTGTACCTCTCTTTGTGTCGGTGTGTGTCCGTGGACGCGCGTGTCTCTCAGAGCGGAAGTGCTGCTGCTGCAGACACACACACACACACAGCGCGCGCGCACACAAACGTCGCTCAAACACGTAATATCAGCACAAAACGCTCCTCGAAGAGTCGGATGCTCAGTGGACCGTTAACAGACTCACGCGGAGCAACGTACTTCATACACTTCCAATTAACACTTATATCATGTTATATTATGCACACTCCACCTCATTTACTAGCTACACGTCCTCTCTTTCACTTTATTTAGTAGATTTTGGTCTGAAAAGTAAAATTGCAGCAAATAAACAAGTAATAAATATTAGGCAATAAATAAAACAGCCAGGGTAAAAATAGCACGTGCAGTGCAATGTCATACAGTAAAGGAAGTAACATTTAAAAATTAAGTTTATTAATAATATAGTGAAAAAGATTGTATAAAATAAAGATGAAAAAGGAAAAATGAAGTTTAATGACAAAAGCAAAGCAGATCCCTATAGAGGTCTTCATCCAGCTTTCAGATGAGGTATAAATGTAAAAACAAAACGTATCCTTATGATATGAGTTTGTGTAAGACACTGTATTTGCTGTAAAAGCTGTTTGCAAATAAATAAATGAACATGTACAGTATATATTGCACACTAACAAGAAAACTTGTAGAGACGTTGGGTAAGCTACAAGTACAGATATAGTATTGAATTATGGGTGACATTCATACTTGTATAGAGTTTCAGACACTAAATTATAATTAATAATTTAATGACTTTTTTTAAATACATAACTAAATAAATAAATACTTTCTTCTGATATACAAGAAATACACTATCCATAGTGGACTGCAGTTTTAAAAATGTCCTCAAATCAAATCAAGTTACTGTTCAACACTACCATACACCCCTTAAAAGTGTTTCATGGTGCCGCATGTCCTGATGATGACCCTGGAACAACATTTTATTGCAAAAAATATTGTCTTGACCATATCTCTACACATAAACCTAACCTTACCCATGAGTAATGCCTAAAATCAAAGTAAATGATGACTGAGACTGATGTGCACCAAACATAGATTGGAAGCCTATAAACTTCACAAAAACTGTAGACAATTTCTTCAAATATGATTGGTTAATCACAGTGTTGTTCAAGGGTTAACAAAGATGTTGACCCAGGGACATGTTTCACTTGGTAAAATCAGGCTAGTGGTATGATGCCATAGAAGAATCCTTTTGTCTAAATGGTTTCATAAAGAACTTTTAACATCTGAATAACCTTTTTGGTAAAGGAAGGTACTTCAGATTGTAAAAAGGTAAGAAGGAGATTGTAGAACCAAAAATGATTCCTCTTCTATGGCATCGCTATCATCCAAAAGAAACTAAAACGTCCTTAAAAATTATAATTGAATTGTATTCTTATTACAAAAACACACAACCCCCCCAAAACTTAAAACCCAATTAGTTGCAAAATTATAAGTGAAGTCCGAATAGAAAAATGACATTAGTTTCTAAACCGTCTTCTCAATCAGTAATTTCTTGCTCGCTGCAGCTAAAACTTTAGTACCACGTGGTTCAAGCTAATCTGATTTATCATGGACATCAACAACAGAGCTTTCCTTCCCTTTGGAAACATCATAAACCTATTTATTCTGCTCTGTTAAAGTATGATTAAAAGTTTTTAGTTGTTTTTTCTATGTCACCGATGGCCATCAGAAGAGATCTGCAAATCATTTTTGGTCGTTTGAGAAATGCTTATTGAAGGCCTGTGGGGAAAAATATCTGTTTGTCTGGTGAAGAAGATGAGAGTGTCTTGACTGTGATGTCATATCGTTACAAAAACTCTACTGAAAATGTGGCCAAGTTGCTTCCTTTTCCAGGCAATGACGGCTGTGGCACGATCATCTCCAATTTCACGTGGCCTGTTTTATAGGAAACCCCCTGTTATTCCACCTCAGGTCTGTGCAGAAACACAGCCTCCTCATGTCGAGAAAGAGGAAGGTGAACCGATGTACTTCCTGTCTGTCTGTTTTAGGCTCTGAGGTCGAAATGCATGTGGCATGCAGGGAAGCTGCAGAAAATAATCTGATCCGAGTTTTATTGATGTGGGCAGATAGTTTGCCTGCTGTTTGCAGACAATCACTATGAGTAATACTCAACTGATGTACAACTCTATAATTTCCATCAGTAAATAATGTAATCTTTACAGTTTACTATACACTGAAATAGGGCAACAATATATTTTAAGGTGTCTTTGTTACATGTTACATGTTCTTTGCTATTATAATATAAGCAAATGTGGGAAAAAATGTGTAATTAAATTACAGTTATGTATGACATTTTTTCACACACACACACACACACACACATTTGCATTGTTACACTTTCAAATAAACATATTTTTTTATTTGAGTCATAAGTAATTGAAATAGCAACATTAGCCTACTTATTAAATTTTAACTAATTATTCATAATGCTTTAATGATGGACTAAAGTTTACACAGCTCCATGTTCACACTATGGGGCAGTTTCCCAAACAGCGTTTAAGACTAATCCTAGATTCAAATAAATGTTAAGAGCTGTCTAACCTGGAAAAGGCTTGCACTGAGGTATCTTAAAATACATTGTTGCCATTGTTTGGTCTTAAAATGCTCACAGATAATGCATTTTTGTGAGACATGTTTCTAAAAATTCGTAAATGTCCTAAATTAGCAAAGGTCTAGTCCTGGCTTAATCTAATCCCTATCCGGGAAACCGGCCCTATGTCTTGTTCCTCTTAAATAAATACAGGGTGTCTGGAGATGATAAAGAAACAGGTTTGGGATTGCTGTGCAAAAGAAATACATTTAAATGCATTTAAAAGGCACTGAATTCTTGTCTTATTTCTAGCTTTTTTTTCTCACTCTTTTTTTTAGCCATTAAAGTATTTTCTCTTCAGTCTCATAGTACCAGAGCCTTCAGTCCCATCACATATCTGGAAATTCATATTATAATTCATGTATGATTACCACACAGTCAGTATTTTTACACTTTGTGCTAGTGTAAAAACTAAAACACGATAGTTTAGTGATTTTTCAAGTAATTGATATGAAATATTTAAAAAGGCCATTGAAAGCATAATAAAGTACTGACTCTGATAAAATAATAAAAAGGCTGTAAAAAAAATCAATAAATAAAATCTCCAAAACGTCAACTAAAAATTTTAATAAAATGACTTTAAAATATTTTTGTTCTCTAATAACTGGCTGACAAGAAATGGTGATGCAGCACCACAAATAACCTGTATCTATCTGGAAGTAAATAAATGTTCCTTACTAAAGGATGGAGGGGTCTACAATTTTCAGCATAGGTGCATTTCCACTGTGAGAGACAGAATCTAAAAAAAACACATTGTATGAAAAGGAAATCACATTGTTTGATTTTTTTAACAATCTATTTGGGAATTACTGTATCAAATAAGTATTTGATCACTTGAAACAAAAATAATTAAGCCTTTGTTAACAATTCCAGAGGTCAAACGGTTCCTGTAGTTCTTCACCAGGTTTGCACACACTGCAGGAGGGAT
>JAUMHI010000064.1:885322-897155 GCA_032359435.1 Enteromius unitaeniatus
TAAAATATATGAAAGTCTAATGTTTATCAGTACATTACAGAAAATAATTAACTTTATCACAATATGCTATTTTTTTTAAAAGGACCTGTATACCTGTGACAGACTCTACAACTGTTACATCCACACAAGGCTCCACCCTCACCTCTTCACAGCGATCCCTATAACCTGCATTCTAATCAGCCGCACCTGCCATCACCACCTGTTCACAATCAGCATGACCACATATAACCACACACGCCCATTCAGTCACTGTACAAGCTCATATGCATGAAAGTGGATTTTAGCTATTCTATTCCAACTCAGTTACTTACCTGATATCTCACCTGTTCTCTCCTAGTTTGCTCTTTGATCCTCCGTATGTCTCCAGGTCCTTGTATCCTCTCCTCGTCCTTGTCTGGAAAGTGGTTGTGGTCGTCTCATCTGTCCTCCTCCATTTTGGAATCCAGCTGCAAGCAGAAAAGGCTCATTAAGTTTGATTATATGACTCCTCAGATATTGTTTGAATATAGTTACTCACCTTTGTTTTCTGTGGATTACAAACTCTTCCTGTTAATAAACATTCTTACTTTACTTACCTCATTGTCCAGTTCTCTTCCTTACAACAACTTAGATCCTTGTGATATAAAGCAAACCAAACAAAGGGCATATTGCCCTTTAGCGCAACATTAGCGCATGACAAACTCCCAGACCTTTAGAGGAGGATCAATCAGTCACTTTTATTTATATAGCACTTTTAAAAATACAGATTGTAGCAAAGCACTGAACATTATCATATAGGAGAACAGTGTTATGGTAATGTGTAATGATGAGATTAAACTGTTTATTCAGGCGATCAAAATGACGATAATCACTAGAAATTAGGGGCCCCCAACTAAGCAAGCCAGAGGCGACAGCAGCAAGGAACCAAAACCCCGTCCATGAGAGAATGGAGAAAAAAAACCTTGGGAGAACCAGGCTTAGTTGGGGCCAGTTCTCCTCTGGCTGGATGCCCAGCACCTAATTTCCAGTTTAATTTTAAGCACATGTCAGATTGTGTAAAGGACTTATAGTGTGTGTGTTTGTGTGCATCTGGTTCCAGCGATCTGTCCACGGAGCTCATCTAGGTGTTCTTGTCTCCGATGAAGATCATCTCTTTGTGCTGATACACCATCTGATCTGGATACGAACTGAGGAGCAGAATAAGAGAGAGACAGACTAATATTAGTGTAGATGCCATTCTTTTTATGATATAATGAGCACATCGGTTCTCGCTGATCTAATTAATGCAGCCTAACAATCAATAAATAACAAAAGGATGACCATAAGATGCATTCATAATTCTCTAGTTCTATCTACAAACAGGGCAGATAAACTTCTTAATTTACTGTGTTATAACCTTTGTATCTAGTAGGAGATATAGGTTTGGATGTTTTGCATGTAGGGGATGCTTTAACTAGTGTTGTTTTCATATTAACAGATATTTATTTTGCAATACATTAATTTCATGTATTACTTTAATTTATTTATTTGTCAGAAGCCAATTTTTTGGCATCCATTACAATCTTTAATGTCATATAGAGTAATACCTCTTACACAAATTGCCTCTCAATAAACAAGTGTGGGGAAAAGTTTTTGATGCATAATATTTTGTGAATGTAACACATTTATATTCAACAATTTGGTGTAAAAAAGGAGAAAATTCTTTGGTAATACTTTATTTAAAAGGAACAATTCTTACTACTAACTGTACTGCTATGAAAATGCTTTCTAAGACTAGATTTTTTTGTCTTGTTTCCAACCAAAATATAAAAAAAATCTGAAATTAAGAAGAATTTGTCTACTGTCTTGTTAAAAAAAAGAAGCTAAAATTAAGTAACTTTTTGCTTAGAACAAGCTAAATAATCTGCCAATGGGGTAAGCAAAATATTCTTTTTTCAAACAGAAAACAAGATTATTTTGCTTACCCCATTGCCAGATTATTTTGCTTGTTTCCTCTGAAAACAAGACAGTAATTGTTTCTTGTCTAGAAAATTCTTGATTTGAGAATTTATTTTTTGGTTTTTTTTTGGCTGGAAATAATACAAAAAAATCTAGTCTTAGAAAGCATTTATTGCAGTATTAACATGCTTATTAACATGCATGTTATCAGCACATTTGCATCTTATTGATACTTACATAGCACATGTAGCATTATTCCTCTGCATGAGTGTATATTTCATCTTTATCTTTTAAATAAACCCCATATCTAAACCTAGCAGAAGTGCTTTAAATGTTCTTCTCAGCGATGCCATGGAAGAAATATTTCTGGTTCCATAAAGAACCATCTAGTTGTTAACTTTTTATTAAAAAACGTATTAAACATATTAATTAAATGTATTTTTATTAAATATATGTTTTTATAGAGATTATTGCAGGTGCAATTCTAAAAGTGTAAGTTTTACTTGGGAAATTAAAATCTGCATTTTCTCTGAAAACAGTGGTCTGGTCTTCTAAAGGTTGTAACAATGAGCTCTGAGATCTGAGTTCAATAATAAAGATTGAGGTGGGACTGAACAGCACATGCGACAGACTTACAGAGATAACAGTTTCTTCAGACAGATCTCATGGCATTTCCTGTTACCATCACAAGACTAGCACAATTACAAAAACAACAGAAGATTCAACAGAAGAAAACTTTCTACATATCCGACTATTGGCAGGCCAGACCAATGTCATCTAGTAACTGGATAAAACGGGGGGGGAGAATCAAAGCCATGGAAGGGATTTGTATTGATCTGATGTAGAAATGCTTGGCAGTTGCTTTTTCAGAAACATTTTTGACATAAAGAGTTGATACTGTTGAACTCTGTTTCGAGAGAGAGAGAGAGAGAGAGAGAGAGAGAGAGACCATGAGGACATCTTCTGGTCATATAAACGCTTTCTACTTCATGTAGCTTAGTGCCAAGCTTACCTAGTTTAAAATGTCTAAAATGTTAACGTTAGATTTCAGATTGTATATATTTTTATATATCTTATTTTTAATTAGAGTAAAAAAGCTCTTGGTTCCATAAAGGGTTAACTTAACTTTACGTTACGTTAGCTAAGACTTTGAATCCTTAGCGTGTTGATAGTTAGAAGTTAGTCAGTCTTGACGGAAATCTAAATAGGAAATAGGCTAGACAAAACAAACAATATATAAATAGATTTTTTTTTTTTTGAAGTTCTATATTTAGAAAGTTTAGATATTATTTAGATATAAGTCAATTAATCAATGGATATAAAACATTTGAATTCGTCTAAAAGGCACAGAGCTGTGAAGTCGGAACCTTTATTCTCTCTATCGTGTTTCCGGTCGACTGAACTAAACACAGGATCTCTTTCCTGTATGTTGCGTTACACGCGCGTACACAGGCTCAACCGAACAACAATTGAATAAACCAGATATATTTAAAATTTGAGATCAATTAATAAATTACAATGGAAACGATTTTAGAGCAACAGCGTCGATACCATGAGGAGAAAGAGAGACTTATGGATGCCAAAACGAAGGAGATGCTGACGAAAAAAAACACGGTAACTTTTCGTGTCGCTGAATGACTTTAAAATGATGCTAACACATTAATCACGTTACTGATAAACAAAAAACGAGTACTTGTTAAATTTGATAAGCCTGACAATGAGTTAAGATAAAATGGCTAGTTATGCATGTTATGACACCTTTGTTCACAGTTACATAGTGGTGGGATAGTAACGTATACTGTAAAATTAAGCACAGCATTATAATGCAGATTTCTTATAATCTTACTTGCGTTTCTTTCCTGTAAGGGTTTACATGGTTTATTTACTTCTATATTTATTTGTTTTGATTGGCGAGCCACTGCTTCGTTTTGAGTAAAAACAAACAAACAAAACACACAGATGGTCTTTTTTGAAGGGGGTATTTTGTGTTTCTTATTTTACAAAAAGTTAAGTTAAATATACATGAAGACATTTAGCAGGTGTTCTTACTCCGGAGTACAACTTTCTTTTCTTTTCTCTGTTCATCAGCTGAGAGACCAGATCAACTCTGATCATCGAGTGAGAGCTATGCTGGATGTAAGATTCTGTTTTTCTTTACTTACATTTTATGGTTTCCTAACAATTCTCAAATATGTAATTATTTAAGCTATATACATTTATTTAGCTGATATGTTTGCGATATTTGATACTTACAGAGATACATGGACGTGAGTGCAAACCTCAGAGACTTGTATGAAGACAAAGATGGGTAAGACAATCTCATGGACATCTAAATCAGTATAGAAATATATCAAATATATCTAGTTGGATCTCATGGCTGTGTTGTGTGTCTGCTCGTTAGTATGAGGAAGGATGAGCTGAACGCAATATCAGGACCAAACGAGTTTGCGGAGTTCTACAACCGCCTCAAACTTATCAAGGAGTTCCACAGAAAACACCCTAATGAGGTAGACAGGAGTGACGGGGCCCCTTCTTGAACCACACGCTTTTGTCTCAGAGGGAAAATATTCAGTCCGCTTGTTCTGTGTCAATTTCAGATCTGTGTGCCCATGTCGGTGGAGTTTGAGGAGCTCATGAAAGCCAAAGACAACCCCAGTGAGGAGGCACAAAGTAAGTGTGGAGTAGCTGTTTGCTGAAGCAGGCGTCACTGATGTTTGCTTGTTCATGTCGTGAATGGACAGTAACAGTCTTAATGTTGAATACAGATCTGGTGGAGTTCACTGATGAAGAGGGTTATGGACGCTACCTGGATCTCCATGACTGCTACCTGAAATACATTAATCTCAAAGGAGTAGAGGTACTGTCTGATCTCTCTTGATTCACTCGTCTTCAGATAATTAAACGAAAGATTCTTATACTTTTGTCTGTTGCGTTTTTCTAGAAACTGGAGTATGTCACTTATCTGTCATCATTCGATCAGCTCTTTGACATCTCTAAAGACAGGAAGAACGCAGAGTATAAGAAGTAAGTGAAAAATAGTCATTTTAAATATCACATAATGCGATTGATTTAATTTTTTATTTTTTTGAAGTTCTGTGCCAATTGGAGCAAAAAGCACAGGTTGTATTTAGTTATATTTATTGTTACTCTTCTCTTTTATGTTTAACAACTTAAAAGAAATAAAGAAAAGAGGCTATTTTTTGTTACTCCAGAACTGCATTATACTGAAAGTACTACCTTGTTTTTTTGTACTTGGGTGCAATAAATTTTGGTTAAAAAATGAGAATCATGTAAGAGAATTGTGATCTCAATTCCAACGGAAAAAAATCGTGATTCACATTTTTAGCAAGAATGGTGCAGCTCTAGATGTATGCTGTGTCTGGTCAGTGATTTCATGTCTCTGCTCTTGCAGGTATCTGGAGATGTTGCTGGAGTACCTGCAGGAGTACACAGATCGGGTCAAGCCTCTGCTGGATCAGAATGAGCTCTATGGAAAGATCTTGGCAGAGTTTGAGAAGAAGTGGGAAAGTGGAATGTTTCCAGGCTGGCCGGTGGGTTTGTGTTTCAGAGACATGAACATGAGATCTACAGATATTATCACATGTGTTTCAGAGTTTTGCTTTCAGCAGTGGCTGCATATTTTCCAGACATATGATTATTTATTGAAGTTCATATTCATCAGTGCTGTCATACATTTTTATCATCTGTTACATCTACATTGCCCTCATGTCCTCTATTAAATAAATATGAATGCATAAGGAATCTATCAAGGTGTTTTATAAATGTGTGTGTGTGTGTGTTACAGAAAGAGACAAGTAGTGCTCTAACTCATGCTGGAGCCCATTTGGATCTGTCTGCCTTTTCTTCTTGGGAGGTCAGTTTCTCTTATTTTTAGTTAAAAATGCTAATATTAATGTTGTCTCAAACTTAGTAATATTGTGTTTAATCTCTACAGGAACTGGCGTCTCTGGGTCTGGACAGATTGAAGTCTGCTCTCATGGCCTTGGGTCTCAAATGCGGAGGGTAAGTCCAGTTCTTGTTTAATTGTAGTTTCACATTTAACTGGATCACAAATAATACATTATACTCAAGTCTGTTCATAATCTCCAAACATGTTATTTTTGTGTGTTTTGTTTGCAGCACACTAGAAGAGAGGGCCCAGCGTCTGTTCAGCACTAAAGGCAAATCTCTGGAGTCTCTGGACCCTTCACTGTTTGCCAAAAACCCTAAAGCCAAGGGACCAAAGAAGTAAGCCAAAATGCATTTTTCTTTATTATACGAACTGTAAAATACTGTATTCTTCATTCAGATTTAAACAAGTTCAGAAATATTGACTGGTTTACTAAATATTTGTGATTTGTGAAGAAGGCGTTTATAATTGGTCTTGTTTCAAGTTCCAGTTTTTTTGCTAAAAAAAATAAACCCCACTAAAAAACAAACAAATGGACATTATCATTATATAGCAATCTTAACATAGAAGATGGATAATTTCAATGAACCTCTGATATCTTCAGGGCATAAAGGAAAACAAAAACAGAATCTTTTTCACAAAAAGCAGCACATTACAGTTTTAGTTTATCTCCGAAACATGAAATGTGGAGTCATCTGCTTTTACTAAAAAAAGTACAAAACTTGTATAAAACACATACTTTCAATGAACCTTCACGTTACTTATATTAAGTTGTTATAATCAAAACAACCCAACTGCAGTTTAATTGATATTACTGGGATGCACAACAATATAAAAAAAATTAATTCTGGAAAAAAAAATGGATCGATCTGTTTTTGCAAATGAACTCTACATTTGTTCTTTTGTCTCATCTTGTATTTGTAGAGACTCCGAGCGCAACAAGGAAACTGCTTTTCTTGAAGCTCAGATTTATGAATATGTGGAGATTTTGGGGGTAAGCGGTCTGCGTTTCACATTTATACTATACAATTTGCTAAATATTTACATTGAATATATACAATACCACAACAATATGAATTAATTGCATTGATTATATCTTTTCAATGGTATCTGTGAAGGGGTGTGGTATATTAGGCAGCAAATGTAGAAATATACATTTGGATTAAAAAGTGATATATCCTATCAAATAATGAGCCAAGTGGAGATGTTAATCGTTACTATCATGTGGTAAATTATGATGTATAACGTTGTTGATTTGTTCCATTAGAAATTGAAAATTCAAGCATATTGAATGGTGGGAAACTGTATTTCATGCATTTCGTTGCTTGCATTTCTTAGATCTAGTTTACGGTTTATTTTTAAGCAAATTCTTTTCAGTATGCATTTCAGTGTTTTTCGCTACTATTTGTCTTTTTGAGTGGGTTTGGTGATGGTGGTGTGAATTCTCTGCAGTGATGCTGAAGCTGATGTGTTTTGTATGTTGCAGGAGCAAAGACAGCTGACCCATGAGAATGTTCAGAGGAAGCAGGCGCGCACCGGAGAGGAGCGTGATGAGGAGGATGAAGAGCAGCCCAGTGAGAGTGAGAGTGAAGATGAAGATAATGAGATCATATACAACCCCAAAAACCTGCCTCTTGGCTGGGACGGAAAGGTATGCCTTATTTTATTATAGTTACTCATAGTGTTCTTTTGAGATTTGAATCAGAAAATTACATTTAAATTAGATATTGAGATGATTCCAGTCCTTCAAAAACATAATGAACAGTAGCGATCGTTAAGGTTGAGCCTTAGTAAATAACATCTGGTTTATTTTGATTTTTAATTTTTTTTTTTTTACTTTTTACTATTTCATATGTTCACTATCAGCTATATAAAGTGCTTATAGTTTGTCATTAACTTTGTCCTTTGCTTGTTTGTAGCCAATTCCATACTGGCTGTACAAGCTGCATGGCCTGAACATTAATTACAATTGTGAGATCTGTGGGAATTACACGTACAGAGGACCCAAAGCCTTCCAGAGACACTTTGCAGTAAGTGTGAAAAATGATTGTATATAGCAGATGTATTAATAGAGCAGGATCTGTTTCAAATTTTAGTTAGTTATGTTACTGACTTTTTAATGCAGTTTCCCCATGTTTTCCGACATCTTTACTTGGATGCAATCATGCACTGAGGTATCTAATCTTAACTTGAAATAAAATGCCTACTGGGATGTTACACAGTAAAGTATAGAAACAAATGTAGATGAACGCTGCAAGCAGCGATGAAAGGGCCCTCGCACCTGGGCTCACCATCTCCCGTGGCTTCAGGAAGACAGGTAACAGTGAGCAATATGAATTTAAAGAAGCAAATATAGAAATATGATGTAAAAGTAATTTATATGTGCCAAATATCTTGCTGCCAGCTGGATGCGCTATGTCTATAACTGAATATTATAGAGATGTCTTCAGATCAGCACTTTCCTGTTGCCAGCTGGTGGCGCTATGGCTAAAATGGAATATTGTCCTTCAGATGTGTTCAGGCCAGGACTCGTTTCAAATGTGTGAAGTCTGGGGCAGATTGAACATTGTATGGCTGAGATACAACAACTTCTATTTCCATGGCGACAGACAGAAATTTGTGATGCCACCACTTTGCAATTTGCCTTCGGAAAGGCCTTCGATTTGACTGACCAAATGTAATCTAAATATTTCTCTGGGAGGAGTTTGTTAATGATGCCTGAAAATGGCAATGACGACACAAAATTTGTTGAGAATATGAAAAATAACGACTTCCTGTTGGGTTATGGATTTTGTTCCAAGAGACTTTTTTGTAGGTATTGGTGTGTAGGGCTGCAGCTATCGAATATTTTAGTAATTTTAGTAATTTTTACACCTGTATGTGAAACGTGGCTCGAGGCACACACTTTTGAAAGTGGATAGGTGGCGCTGTCAAGCCAATTTGCCACACCCACTTCTGAAACCCATATCAGATATACATTTTTGCCAGTTTTGATGCGTGTGCAAAGTTTTGTGACTTTTCAAACATGTTTAAGCTCTCAAAACTGCGATTAACTTAAATAAAGTAATACTAATAATAAAAAAACGGAGCAATTCCTCGCACCACGTTGCTTGAGCCCTAATGAACAGTTTGGTTTCAGAAGTGGACATTTAATTGAGGCTGCCTTACTCTTAGTTGTTGAAGCCCTAAGAATGAGTGGTTTCCAAATCCTCAATACCTAATGCTATCGTCTTAGGAACTGTACTCCATGGTTTGTCTTACCTCTCAGATAGGTCCTTAGGTATCTTGGAAAGGTAAGGTGTCCAAGTCGCAACATCTAGCTACTGGGGTGTCTCAGGGCTCAGTTCTTGGACCACTTCTCTTCTCCGTCTACATGGCATCACTAGATTCTGTCATTCTGTCGTCTTTTTATATAAAAAAAAAACCTTGGAATGTGTACTGTGTTATTACCTGGGATTTGTCCTAGCACTCTTTTGTTGATTTTGATTGCTTCCATTGTCCTCATTTGAAAGTCCTTTGGATAAAAGTGTCTGCTAAATGTAACAAGTATTTGTAATTTTATACTAAGTATTATGCTGGATTGAAAACCAATAATAGCTTTGGTGTTTGTTCTTCTGTGTTTCAGGAGTGGCGTCATGCTCACGGAATGCGCTGTTTGGGCATTCCTAATACAGCCCACTTCGCCAACGTCACCCAGATTGAGGACGCAGTATCCCGTGAGTAAAATTAGTCACAGACATACATAAACCATCCAAATCATGCAATGTATACTGTGAATTATTGTTAATACTGCAAATGATTAAAAATTATTCTTCAGTCTCCAATCTGCCATTTTAAACCATTTAAAATTATTCTGAAAAACGCCTATAAATTAATATTGATTAATATTAATAATAAATGACACACTAGAAAATGATGCTAATGGTATCTGCCCCCATACTTAAAATGCATTTTTCTTTTTTTGTCTGGAATAGTCTGGTCAAAGCTGAAGTCACAGAAAGCATTAGAGCGCTGGCAGCCAGACACAGAGGTGAGTTATTCTGAAATCCATTCAGTAGTCTTTCATTACAGTGAGCAAAGTAACTTTCAGCTCTGCTCTGACTAAAACATCTGGTTTAACCAACGTTAATCAGCTGTTAAAACTGCTTCAGCTACTCGATTTTTCCTATGTTGGAGAGAGATTGGATATTGGAAAACTGGATGTTAGTGAGTTCAGAAAGAAAGACTATATCTATGGTTTTATCTTGCAGGAGGAGTATGAAGACTCCAGCGGAAATGTGGTCAATAAGAAGACTTATGAGGATTTGAAACGACAGGGGCTTCTGTAACAAGATCTCTGAACATACAAAATACTTGCAGTGTAAATACTGAAGCAGAAATGTGATGGAGTTTAGTCCTCTTGTCTTTTCGAAAATTATCAGTTTGTACATTTTTATTACTCTTTGATTATTCCCCCTTTTCTGTCCTAAATATGAAACGCAAACTTTAATAAATTTTAGCACATTGTGTGTGAAATGGTGTTTTTTAATCAGTCTGGAGACTTCAGTCTGCTGTCCAATAGATTTATTTATATTAGAAAATGGTGAAATGGTTTTGATTCAGTGTAGGCTTCTGTTGCTATGTTAAAAGGAATTCAGGTTCCTTAATTTTCCGTTGCAGCCTTATGCTAAAATGCTTTATTTTTCATTCATGTCAATGTACACTCCATACCTCATAAAAAGTCAGATTGTGAGAACCACAAATATTAAAGGGGGGGGGGGGAGGATATACAGTATGTATTCTTTGACAGAACTTTTTCAGTTTTCAGTCACTTCCAGGTACTTGTAGTTGCCGAAACATGGATCAGAGAACACAGCATTTGAAGCATCTAAATTACAAGATTTCTTTTTATTGCACCTACAAACAGAAAGAAAGATTCTTAGTGCGCTTAATTTTCACATGTGATGGAGTCTAAATATGTCTATGCCGTACCTGGAACATAGGCTGGTAGCCTGAGGAGAGTAACACTATGGTGAAGTTCCCAATTCATGCGGGCAGGTTGCAAGATCCCGACGTCCATAATTGGCATAATGAATAGAAAGAACGCCCTTTGCTAATACAGAAAAACTGATTTTGGTGATCATTTAACAAGTGATGGCTAACGGTCACATGCAAAAATAAGCTCCACCCACCCACCCACAGAGTGCATATATTCATTCAGGCCTTGCATTTCACATTAGTAGATGTGAGTGGTAGTAGATACAGGTGCAACAGTCAGCACAACGTTAAATGGACCATCAATGGCCCCAAAGAATAAAACACAAAAAATAACTAGGATTCTTACCACAGGAAATGACACTTTTGGCACCTTCACAAGTTATGCTTTGCACTAGAATTATTTAGATGGAAAACAGGAACACAGGTCAGGAATTATAGCAAAGCGATTTACCAAGATTAAGATCAAATCAACTATAAATCAGCTTAATTTAGGTTGGAATTTTTTTATTGACTTAGTGGGCGACACTCATAAGAGAAATGCAGGCATTTATAAGTCCCATAACAAGGATCAGAGAAAACACCATTTACTGCAGGAACAGAGCAGCTTTTTTTCTCCATTACACCTGTTTCATGGACAAATGATGACAGAACATTGAAATAAGGATACAAAACAATCCTGGTGGTGCTAAGTTAAGTTACCACAACTGAGGGATGCAGATCCTCCTTCGCAGAACACCATTTTTTTGCACTAGTTTCACTGCTTGCTGAAAGGTAACATGCTGTTTGAGAAAATATGGCCAAGTAAAAGTTATTTGAGATAAATCATGACATTTGGTCCTTTAGTGAAAATTGTGGCTTCTTTGGATTTAACTACAGGTCCTTTTCAAAAAATTAGCATATTGTAATAAAGTTCATTATTTTTTGTAATGTACTGATAAACATTAGACTTTCGTATATTTTAGATTCATTACACACAACTGAAGTAGTTTCAAGCCTTTTATTGTTTTAATATTGATGATTTTGGCATAC
>JAUMHI010000064.1:897255-917128 GCA_032359435.1 Enteromius unitaeniatus
TGGGGCGATGCGGAATGAAAAATGCTCCATTGTTGTGTGTTTGTTTGTGGCGCGTTTACGAGGATGTCACGGCAGTAAAGGCGGCGCAACTATAACGACACGTGAATAATCCTGCCCACTCTAAAGCGGTACTAAACTGCAGTGGAAGTGCAAACCGAGCCGAACTGAGCCGTGCCGTGCTGTACCGAGCCGAGTCGTACCACGCAGTGGAAAAGATATAGTCATTAGATATACCAAGGGTTCACACAAAACAAGTCCGTTTTAGCATTTAGCTATTATGCAGCCCGCAGTTGGAACCAGCTTCCAGAAGAGATCAGATGTGCTAAAACTTTAGCCACATTTAAATCCAGACTAAAAACCCATCTGTTTAGATGTGCATATATTGAATGAGCTCTGCGCTAAGTCCAAACTGATTGCACTGTATTTTATGTATAAACATTTTCTATTTTTAACTGTTTTATTATCATTTTTAAATACAATTTGAAATCATTTAAAACATTTTGTTTTAATGCTGTATTTTTTTTTTTAATTTATGATAAAAAAGAAAAAGAAAAGTTTTATTTTATCTTATTTTTATTTACTTTTATGTAAAGCACTGTGAATTACCATTGTGTATGAAATGTGCTATATAAATAAATTTGCCTTGCCTTGATTTAGTCTTGCAGATATTGTTATTTTGCATTTTAATTCAATAACGTTTAGGAAGCGAATGTTTCATAGAAACATAAAAGCAGAAATAAAACCATAGCTGAACCCAAATTTATATTGTTACAAAGGATTTAAATAAATGTTTTACACTTTTTACATTTCTGATTCATCAAAGAAAATAAAAAAAAAAGTTTCACAGGTTATTAAAAAGATGAAGTTCTTGAAAAACTATTAATTATTATGTAAATGGATACTGTACATGTTGGCATGCAAAGACTTGCAGTTGTCACAGTCAGCTGGATTTGCCAGCCCAGAATCGGATGGCACTCCAGTGCCCTACGTGTGTATGTTCCTTGTTTTCATTTGTTTCTCTGTTTTTGGATAACCTGTTGCTGACCCTTTGCCTTCCTTCCTATTGCATTCGCCTACGTTGTCTCTGTCTGCCAGTGTGATTGACTCTGCCTGTTTGTTCCTCGACCCTCCATTAAAAGATGTGGCGAATAAATCCAAACGCCTCCTCACCTCATTGTTACAGAACAAACCGTCAAACAGGATTCAGCGATGATTTTAATGGAATGTGAATTCAGAGTCTTTTCTCCACCTTTCAGGCAGGAATATACGCTGGTTTCCCCAGCTCATCTGAATTTGCTGTTTCAATGTGGATGTCGGATTGAGGATTATGTGAATGATTTAATTTCCATCAGCCTCGCATTAAGGAGGAGGAGGACATTATTAAGGATTGTATCTGGACTGGACCTTGAATTGCTTTATAGCCTGCCTGATGACGATCCCACTTGGACTCTAGAGCAGCTTATTGACTTTGTTTTACTGTGTGGTTCCAGTTTCACTGTAGGAAAGGTAGAGAAGGACGTTTGCACGTGCGATCCGAGAGAGTAATCGAGGTGCCATGAATGCCAACGCGAGCCCGTGGTTCGCCTCCCGCCTCGCCATTCGGCGAACCCCTGACAAAATGGCTGCCAATCGTGAGACACCGCACCCGAAACTGTGCTTCACATGTCCGCCATGAAGCCTTAGCAGTTAATAATGATACTGTTGTTTCTCTGTTTTTGAATAATCTGTTGCCGACCCTTTGCCGTCCTATTGCATTCACCTACATTGTCTCTGTCTGCTGGTGATTGACTCTTCTTGTTTGTTCCTCGACCCTCCATTAAAAGATGTTGCGAATGAATCTGAACGCCTCCTCTTAACAGCAGTGATGTTTTTAAAAGAGCCAGTAATGCAAGAGAGGACAATTTTAATTTGTGTTAAAAATGAGGTCTAGTGTTAGAATTAAAACCACCTTCCTGTTCCTCCTCACTGCAGACTCACACAATCTATATCATATATGGTACTTTAATGTAGTACTGAAACTAAGCAAACTGTTTTTCTTGCACAGCATTTACATTTTCAGATGTCACTCAGCACAAACAAGCCACAGGCACACAGACTCTGCCCTGCTGGACACTCACTTTTCATGGTATTTATCATGGTTTTTATAATGTTTTTTATGAATCTGTGTGCCAATCTACATTGGCCAGCGGCCCAATGAGGAAAACTCCCTGCACATCACTGTAACCCAGAATCTTGGGCCCTGTGGTTTGTGGGGGCCATTTTTTGAATATTCATGATCCATGCTAATTCTTTAATGTCACTGAACACTGTTTCTTGCTAAAATGACACAGTATTTTTATGACAAGTAGGTACATTTGTGCAGTAAGTTTATGAATGAATCAGTATATTCAAATTGTTCATCTAGTTTGAATGACAAAAAGGCACATGGAGCAAGACAAATATAATGTTTAATGATAATAACTGTACACTGTTTTATGTCTTTCAGAGTCCAGCCAAAGACCAAGCAAGGAGAAAATGCTCAATATGCATTATCAATCTATGTCCCACTGCCTCATTTTACTGTTGGACAG
The DNA here is from genome assembly GCA_032359435.1 of Enteromius unitaeniatus. Classification (NCBI taxonomy): domain Eukaryota; kingdom Metazoa; phylum Chordata; class Actinopteri; order Cypriniformes; family Cyprinidae; genus Enteromius; species Enteromius unitaeniatus. The sequence continues at coordinate 899,826 of JAUMHI010000064.1, forward strand.
CTATACAGTATGCTGCATATAAGTTGCATTATGGGAAATATCCCCTTGGCACCATTAAAATACAGTATTTTTTATTTACTGTAAATCTAAATACAGTAAAGAATAGAGCTTGAAACCTTAACAATTACAGAAAGACCTTTAGAAGAAAATCAAGACACAGATGCAAGAACCTGACAGCTGCAAAGGGGTGCAGAAATATTCCTGTGTTTCTTCTAGATTTTTGGTTTAATTAATTAAAAAGTAATTAAAAAAACATCAAAACTTGAGCCTGTGCATCCCTTAACGACGCACAGTAGCGTATGGTGTAGAGGCAAACTCATAGAGCTAAACACGTTTTAGATTGAAGAAAACCTAACTTCTTTGAAATAAATGCACATTTCTTTATTTTATTTCCCTTTTAAGGAGTATTTCAGCATCAAAATATAAGCATAAACAGTCTCTGTCTCGCTTGTGCGTTTGACCACGTTGGGTGCAGGTGAGTGTTCATGTGAACTATTAGCTGACAGACCAAGCTTTTGATCTATATATAATCATTTGCTGTTAACTTATTTCCCCATACAAATGTACAGCATGGATTTGTTGCTTGCATAAAACCTGCAATGTTTTTATGCAAATACTGTGGCATATACTGTATGTATAATGCAGACATTAAACACCTTTATTAATCATGCAAAAGGGCACAAAAACTGCTTTTGTGTGCAGTTTCTGAATTCCCATGCACGTTTCAAAGCCTCTCTGCAGGCACACATGTACACAGAAAGGCCGCAAAAATAAAGACAGGTCTGAGTAAATGATTTAAATTCCCGATGCAGCGTTGCAGGTTGTACATTCGTGACGACTAAATTCGCCAGGCTTTGTGAACACCTGAAGTGGCACATTTGAGATTGTAAAAAAGTTGAATGTAAAACGTATTTTACAGTCAAGTCCTCATTTTCAGCACACCTCAGTAGAAAGCATAAATGTGATTTTCAGAAATCTGTCAGTGCAAATAATACTGAGATATATATTGCTGTGCCAGATGTGAATGATCTTAGGGAAGGCTTTGATGATGTGGAATTTCAAGATGGTCCAGCCATTTAGCTTGACAAAGACAAATTTCTGACAAATTTAACTTCATTTTATTTGAGGATGCAACCAAAAATGATTCTGCCAGCCACAACAATTCAGAATTTAATTGATGAGTTATTGGAGGTGCAAACAAATAGCATGACACACATCTTGTCCAAAGATCATGAAGAAATGGCAAAGCTAAAAAGCTGACTCTCAAATAAATGAAATAACAAGTGGGTTATCTAAAGAAAACTTCCTTAAGATGTATAATGAGGGATATTTTAAGCCAGATCAGACTCGGAAGTCCTTTTTCAAAAAACATTTCAATTATGTAGAGCCAATGCAAGTGTGCCTAGGCTGTGATGCATCTGGGAAGGAGCACTCTTTCCAGTACATACCAGTGAATAAAACCCTGAAGGCATTTCTGAACAATGGATCTGTTCAAGAACAGTATGATAAAGCCAAGGGGCACACACCACAAAATCCTCATTTACTTCAGGCTATAAGGAATGGGAGAAAATTTCAAGAAAATACTTTTTACAAAGAGTATTCATCAATTGTATCTCTGATTTTATATCAAGACACATTTGAGGTAGTTAAATAATCCCCTTGGCTCCGGAAGAAAAAGGCACAAGCTGGTTGCTATGTACACTGTCAGAAAAAAGGGTACGGTTGGGGTGCATTTGTGACACTTAGGGTACAAATTGTGAAGTTGTACCCTCAATTGGTCATAGGTGCACCTTAGGGTACCATTTAGGGGTGAAAAGGGTACAAATATGTTTCCAACTGTCAGAGTGTCCATTATTGGACCTTTTAATCCCCAAACAAAAGTACAATCCCTTGTGTGACAAAAGGAGTTGTTGTATAAAACAGTCACCTCAAATAGATTAAACAGAGAAGATAATCCTTTTGATGAGTTGTTGGTTATTTGGAAGAGATGCATAAAATAACCAAATATGTTGAAGAGCATATTTTTATATTTAAGAGTAGTTCTGAACAGTATACAAATACATTACGTTTTGATTATGCGGATCATCAAGATAACTTTTAAACAAAGCACATGCATTAAAGGATGGATTTAAATGGATTTTTAATTGTAAATTTAAACTGATATAAAAGCGGTTTTAAGTTTTGCTTTTAGAGTTAAACAAATAACATTACATATACTAATCTTTCTTAGCAAATCTCAATGCATTTAACGTTTATTTAACATTACATGGTGAACTAATTTGCCTCAAGTTCAAGTACGCATTTTCGCAGCCACTCTTGTCCAATGGGATTGTACCCCGTGTGGTGCATTTTATGCGCGCAAAGAATTTAAGATTGTGCACGACGGTTCTTCAACATCATGACTCTCTGCTGATGCTGTCGATGGAGGATCTTCTTCAAAAATTGAAAGAAGCTGGAATAAACGTCAACAAAGATGAAGCAAGGTAAGTTTTGCTTTAAGGACGTTACTGTGAAAATCCATTGATTCAAGTTCACATGACATTGCGTCTGTAGCTATAGGCCTAACGTTAATATTACCTGACGCGTGAGGGAAAACTTTCTGAGGAAAACACTGACCTGGAAAAACCAACGCATTATTGCATTTAAGCTTAATGTTATTATTACAAATGTTTTTTTTTATTATGTAGACAGAAACTAAGAAACGACTTATTCAACTTATAATCTACCGCGAGACAATGCTCAAGACGCTGAAAAGGTCATAAAAACAATTCAAAATCCTGTTTTCTGTGAATCATCCTGAATTCTGTGAATAAGTTCTTTGAGCTGCTAATTTAAATAATTTTTCTAGTCAGTCACTGCATTTCTCTGTTAGTACGTTAAGTGTACATAGCTTCTACCTTGATCAGGCTCACCTGCCTGTAACTTTCTAGTGATCCTAAAGACCTTAATTAACTTGTTCAGGTGTGTCTGATTAGGACTGGAGCTGAACGTTTTGGAGGAAAATGGATCTTGCAGGCCGGAGTTGAGGACTTCTGGCGTATACGTACAGTTATTGTGGAATTTTCATTTATTGTTGATTAATGTTCATTGGAAATAAGATCTTTCATTGGAAAGATTTTCATTGGATTTTATTGTTGATGTTTACCTCAAGCTGACACAGATCATTATTTAATTAAGGCTCCTTTAAAAAACAGGCCACAAATTTGTACACAAGCTGAAGGAGGTGGTGACAATAACACTAGAATCCAATCAAAAAACTTTGACTACATAAATGTAAGTATAACATTATGTATTGTGTATTTTATTTGTCCTATGTTTAGTGTTTGACTGATATAGATTGTTTTATGCCTGATGCCGATATCTTAGAAAGCATGGTCCAAGTAACAGATGCAAAGACACTCCGTTAACATGCTGTACTAAACATTCAAAATGTGGATTTCTTTTATATTATTTAATATACCTTGATCTTTGAATTATATAAAAAAGACACCTGTACAAAATCTGTAAAATTAACAGATTTTAAACATTAGAACTTGTAGATTTTAACTTCTTGATTCCGTAATCCTATTATAGTATTTTCTGAAATCTAGTAGTTGATGAAAAAGGATAGTGTTTGCCTTTCTAAAATTGTGAACACAGTAAACTCTATTATTATGTCTTTGTTCAGTCTCCGAACACCACACATGATAGAACACCCAATGTAAGTCAGCAGCTGGTAAAGCAATATAAATACTTTTAATATATATATATATATATATATATATATAAAGCAATGCTTTGTTGACATTTTTTATTGACATTTAAGTATTTGTTACTTAAAAGTAATAAAACTTATAGAATTATTTTTTATTTAAATAGAATTTCTAAGGGGCCATTTCGTTTTACTCTAATATTTCAGGTATCCAACCAATGCAGAATATGTGCAGGTGGCAAAAGCACTTATTGTGAAATATCCTTTCCTAAAGGATCTTGAAGGGAATGGCTATGTAAGTTACAAGGAATAGGAGACTTTGCATTAAGAGTTACATAAGGTCATTGATCCATGAATTATATGGTCTTAGATATTGTTGCTACATCTCAGCAGTTTTAATTGCTTTAATTTAATTTACAAAAATGACATTTGCTCAAAATCTCTCAGCTAGTTTCCCTGAACTGTACTATATTTTTCCCTCTTGTGTTAGCACACTTGGCACCAGTCCCTCAAACACCAATGATGATGAGATAAGGAGGAGTAAGGAAACGTTTGGGCACAAAAAAGTGAGACTCTCTGAACAATCACCAGCAGCCTGTCACAGATCTGAGTCAGAGGTAAGTGCATTCCTGTAGTTCAAACAGCTTTTAGTCAATATCTAAAAAAGTTGGAGTAATTGAATTAGGGATGCACAATTTCCAAATCATAATTTTCAGTTACTAAACAGTAAATCACTAAATGGGTTAAACTATAGAATTATTTTTTTCTTGTGCACTTACAAAATATTGGTATGGTTCTCAGTTAAATCTTTGCAATTTCATCAGTGTCATTTAGGTCAGAATAACATTACTTTGGTGAATCACTTGGGATCCATAAGCGGTGCTTTAATAGAGTAGTCGGGCAGGCAGTAGTTAAATCCCAGGCAGACAGAATCAACGGGGCAAAACAGAAATCATAAACGAAAGTCCAGGCAAAAGGGTCAGGGCAGGCAATGAGAATCAACAGTCCAATAAACAATCCAAAGGTAACCAGAATAATCCACGGGAAAAACGCTCAGAGATGACTGCAAGGAAATAAAAACTTCGCAACGAACTAGCGTCCAGGCCTTGTTTATAAAGTCCACAAAATAGCGGGCGCAAGCCGGCGGAAAGAGCCAAGGGATGTGGGGTAAAAGGGTCCGGGTAGGAACTTAGAATTCGGACGAAGGTTCCCGCTGCTGACCTTCGGGGAGAGCCACAGAGGCGCGACCGGTGACAGACAACCAGACCCATTGCCCGGGTTCGTAAGTTGGACTGGGGCGCCTATGCCGGTTGGCCTGATCAGTGAGTCTTTGTACGAAGGTGTGATGATTGGAGGGAGGCAAGTCGGTCACGAAGTCTATCGCCAGGTGAGACCAAGGTCTCTGGGGTACTGGCAGGGGGCAGAGGAGGCCTGCAGGGCACTTTCTTGAGGATTTGGAGACTTGACACACTGCGCAGGCTTTCACAAAGACGGTGATGTCTTGAGTCAGGGTGGGCCACCAGAACCGATTAGTAGCCAGGTCGGTGGTTGCCAGGATCCCGGGGTGGCCGGAACTTGGGTTGTCGTGGATGAGGTGCAGAACTCATTCACGGAGTGGTTCGGGTACACTCGGGTAGACTTTGGTTGGAGGGCAATCTGGAGGAGTGGGATCCGTTTCTTGGGCCTCTGAGATTTCCCTCATTATGTCCCATGGACGGGGGCCAAGATGAGCAAGGGGGAGATGATATTTTCTGGTTGGGTAGGCAGAGTGGGTGTGTCTAACTGCCGGGACAGGGCGTCTGCGTTCTTAGAACCGGGCCGATAGGTTATCAGAAACTCAAACCTGGCGAAGAACAGGGACCACTGAGCTTGCCGTGCGTTGAGTCTTTTAGCACTTCAAAGATACTCCAGGTTCCGATGGTCGGTTAGTACGAGGAAGGGTTCCCAAGCCCCCTTGAGCCAGTGTCTCCACTCCTGAAGCGCCGTCTCCCACATTATAATTGCGTTTGGCCGAAGTCAGCTTACGGGAGTAAGGCGTAGGGGCAAAGCTTGGCTGGGGTCCCTTGTCGCTGGGAGAGGATGGCTCCTATGCCTGTGTTGGAGGCATCAACCTCCACAATGAACTGTTTCTCCGGGTCGGGGTGTCTCAGGATGGGAGCTGTGGTAAACCGGGCTTTCAGTTCGTGGAAGGCTGCCTTGCTTTCCTCTGTCCACGGCAGGCGCCGATAACCTTTCTTGGTCATGGCGAAGTTGGCGAAGCCCAGGAAGCACTATAGTTCTTTCACAGTCTGGGGTTGAGGCCAGTTCACCACCGCCGCCACTTTACCCTCCTCTATCGCCACTCCTTCGGAGCTAATGATGTAACACAGGAACGAGATCTTGGTCTGGTGGAATTAACACAGTTGGTGGTTGATGAGCCTCTGGAGCACCTGACTTACGTGTTGAACATGGCTGGCCAGGTCCTCAGAGTATACCAGGATATCGTCGATGTACACTATGACGAATTTGTTAAGTAGGTCCCTAAAGATCTCGTTGACCAGTGACTGGAAGACCGCCGGACTATTGGACAGGCCGAAGGGCATCACTAGGTATTCGTAGTGCCCGTTGGTGGTAAAGAAGGCGGTCTTCCACTCGTCGCCCTCTCTTATGTGGATGAGGTTGTGAGCGCTATGAAGGTCCAGCTTGGTGAAGTAGCGGGCTGTCCTCAACTGCTCCAGGGCGGCCAGTACCAAGGGAAGGGGGTACCGGTACTTTACTGTAATGTCATTCAGGGCCCGGTAGACATGAACATCTTGGATGATAAGGGGATGTTAGTTCACAAAAAATATCAATTAATCACATTGTTCAAAACCATATTACTGTTATTCATTTTTGAAACACAAAGTTATTTTAAATCTGAGAGCTTTCATTTTCATTCAACTACAGCTTTGTTGCTTTGAAAAGTTCATAAAGTGATCATAAACTAATCAATAAGAAACCGTTCAGTCCAAATTTTCTGAAAAGGCTTAATGGCATTATATGATGATCTGATTTAATTTAAGACACTGCACTGTAACATGCAAGTGTATAGCAGTGGAGACAATAGTTCAAATTTTGTTCATTGCTGGCTCCTACTCAGCAGTTTATAGGCCTTACTTAGAAAACAGGCCATTTATAATATAACATTTTTGAAAAGTACTTTATTTATTTTTACAATAGATTCTGACTTTCGTGCAGCACTGATTCTGCTGCCTCACATCTTTTAAGAGAAAGCTGAGAGCTTAATCACATTGGGAGAGGTATGGAACTATTTGCTAAACTCTCACTTTGTAATAATCTGATACAGGTCTGGTTATGTAGTTGTGACAGATGTTGCATTGTTTTACTAATAGATGTTTAACATTTTCTTTACAGTGTGATGCTGATAATCCTTACCCAACCATACAGTTGGTAGAAACTGACTGGAAAATGATTTTCTCCAAGAGGGTTCAAGTCTTTGTCAAAGCAGATGGTGTGGAGGTGTGCAGGGGAATAGTAGTTGAAGAAGGGATACTTGCAGCCTTCAGTGTTTACTATGTTTTCAACTTGGCTTATTCACCCTACATGAAGAATACACTGACCTTCCTGTAGCATGCTATAGCAAAGATTACTGAGGTGGGTGCAAAGCCCCTTCCAATAACTGTCACCCGAGTACTTAATATCCTGTGCTAAAAATGCCACAACCATATCGATGCACAAGGTGTAGAAGAAAAACCTTCACCTTAATGAAAATAGTTCAACATGTTGGTCTGGTTCACAACCATGGACCCAATTTCAGCATCACCTGTGGACTGAATAACTGCAAGTCATCTTTTACAATATTTGAGTCTTTCAGGCGTCATATCTATCGAATGCATAGGAAGCTTGTTCTACCTCCTGATGATATGGATGCTACTGAAAACATGGACTATCACAATAATCTGGAGAATACTAATGAGCTACAGCCTAGGGCAGACAAAATGCATCCACCTAGGAATGAACTTTTGAGAAATTTTTGAGAAAAGAAAATCCCTTCAGTTTTATTCTAAAATGTAGAGAAAAAAAAAAAAAAAAAAAAAATCACATTCCACAAACTGTCCAGCAGGAAATAGTGAATGACAATTTTTTTATTTTGTTATTTTAAAGAGAATTACAACCTTTTTATTACTTACCATCTTCAAAAAAATGGGTTCAACATTTTAGAATGTCCTGAAATAAGAGAAATGGTAGAGTCAAGAGATTTCTTTGAAGAAGCTTCCAAAATCATTAGCTCTCCACACATGCTGAAAGAACACTGTAAATCTAAGACTGGTTGAACCGTTACATCAAAATTTGAGGTCGCCAAGTGGACCCAAAATAGGCTCATATTCATATGTACCCATCGCTGACGTTTTAAGTAACTATTGCTCACATGAGGACATATTCAGATTATTTAAGTGACTACACAGATGGTACTTGTTTCAAGGAACATCCCTTCTTTAAAGTTAATCCGCATGCCTTACGTCTTCATTTTTATGAAGATGAATTTGGGGTCGTCAAGCCTCTAGGTGCAAAAAAACAAAAAACAAAAAACAAGCACAAGCTTTTTATTATACGGTAGGCAACGTTAAACATCACTCAAAACTGAAGCACATTCATCTGGCTTTATTGGTACGACAAACGTTTGTAAAAAGCTGTGGTTTAGCAAACATTTTAAAACTGATGTTAGATGATCTTAAAAAAATTGAAAGTGAAGGGTTTGTGGTAACTGTAGGTGGGATTGAGCAAACTATTCACGCTGCACTAGCAACATTTTCAGCAAACAATCTTTCAGCACATATGCTGGCTGGTTGGTTTTACCATGTCGTTTAACTCTGCTAGAGTTTGTCGCTATTGCATGGCAACCCACACAGAAATAAAAGAGAAGTTCAGAGAGAGTGATTTTGTTTTAAGAACCCCAGAGGTACATCAGTACCATCTTATGTGCATTGAAAACACTGAGGATCAAAGAATGTATGGTGTAAACTGTCCATCACCATTTAATGACCTGAACTATTTTGATGTGACGCAAGCATTTCCGCCAGATATAATGCATGATTATTAGAGGGAGTCATACCTCTTATAATAAAGCTAGTTCTGAGCTGGGCTCACAAAGAAAAACATTACTATTCAAGAGTTAAATGAACTTAAGCAGCTCTCTATTGGTCAAAATGACAAGAAAAACACACCAGTCCAGTTGTCAGAGCGAACTTTACACAAATCTGGAATTGCTGGGTCTGCGTCACAAAAGTGTTTTTTGCCATTTTTAATGGCACACCGTATTCTTCCCAATAGTAAACAGTGGAATGTTTTCCTGTTATGTCGTGACATAGTTGACATTGTAATTGCCCCAAGTGAAAAGGGAAAACCTAGCAATGTTAGATGCACTTGTTTCTGACAGAGCTAAGTGACGTTTTTGGTGATGTTGCAACACCCAAGTGTCATTTTTTTGATGCACTACTCAAGATTAACATTAATGTTTGGACCTCTGCATTTACTTTGGTGCATGCGTTTCAAGGCAAAGCATCAGTATTTTAAGACTGTTGCTAGCAGCTGTAGAAATTTCATTAACATTGCCAAAACCTTAAGTGAGAGGCACCAGATGAAACAGTGCTGGGAGTTTGAGATGGTAGTAGGTAAGAGTATAGAGACTCTGTTGTCATCATTCCCATTAGACCTATAGAAAATTAAAATAAATATACATGAAAATGAAGACTCCAACATTGAGCGAGTTTCAAATGTGACCGTTGACAGTGTAAAGTATGCTCTAAAAGATGTATTCATAGTTAACTATGTCCACGCAGAGGAAATGCCTCTATTCTTCCAAATTAAATACATTTTAAATGTCAACACTGTATGGTTTCTGTGCGGCAAGTTTTTAATACCAGTGTCGTATGTGTAACACAGGCTCAGCAGACAGTAGATCCATTTGCAACTCTTTATTTTCATACTCTTGGTCGTACATGCTCAAATCAACAGGGGCAGACATAAACAGTAGAGACAGTTCAACAGACAGTAACGTAATCAGGCAGAGGTTGGGGTATCAGGCGGATATCAACAACGTAGTCCAGGCAATGGTCGAGGCAACAAGCAAGAATCAGAAGAGCGGGTCCAGGCAGAGTTCGGGGCAACAAGCAAGAATCAAGGTCGAAATAAACAATCCAGGTAGGTAACAGGTCAGTCCAATAAATCCAGAAAGACGCTCAGAGATGATGTTTGACGATCAAAACTTCGCAACAATCTGGTCTCTGTGAGCTCCCTTTATACTGGGGCTGATTGAAAACACCTGTGGTGGAAAATCCCCACAGGTGTTCGTTGGAAAGCGGTCCGGGTAGGAACTTAAAACTCCGGGGAAGGTTTCCCGCTGATGACGGTCGGACGGCACCACAGAGGACCGCCTTACAACAGTATGATTCACTTTCATGCATACACAGTTAAAGTTGACTTTGAATGGAGTGTAATAAAACCAGGGCAAGAGATGGACTTTCAGGCCCTTGATACATTCTCTGCTGATGATACATTTTTTGTGGTACTCAAGAATGTTTAAAACATTCAAATTAAATGTGTAGTACATGTTACACGTGTGTTAATGACCACATGTTTTAAGGGTATGAAGTTATAGTTAATGTGTACAAAACATTCCTTTGTCATTCTTGATGTTCAAAACTGGTTTTAGAAAATGTTGAATGTAGTAGAAAAATTTACTTTAATGTAATTTACTGCGATCTAGTGCTGTTTTAAAAAAGTGAAATTAATATTTTTAATGTATAATTTTTTTTAAGTATAAAAAATGTTCACTATGCATTCTTTTGACAGTGTGATTGAGATTAAAACATTCATCCTATGAGAAATGTGAGAATGTAATAGTTTTGAATGTTTAATAAATGTGATGAATAGCATTCTGGCCCTTTTAATGTGTTGTATGGAGTACAGATTTGCTGTCACAAGGTGCAGAAGGCTTGTCACTGGGGCTGTACCCTAAAAAGGACACATTTGCACCTTTTGTAAAGGTACACTATGGTGCCATAGCACTAAGGTACAATTTAGTCAGCAGGAGGTACATATTTGCCTTTGAAAGGTACATACAGCAAGGGAACATATATGTACCCATGTGAAAGGGTACAACAGGTGTACCCTTGAGGGTACTGCCCCAGTGACAGTGTACATGACACTTTCAGAAATCTGTCCGCACAATAGATCATCTACTGATTCTATGCAGCTGGTCATGCTTTGCAGAGAGGACGATTTTAGGTTTTTTGGGCAGCAACAACTTTTCAGTCCTCTTTTGAGGCTTCTCAAGGACATGGAGGAATTTGGAGTAGCATTGGAGAATGGAGAGACAGTCAGGGAACAGCGATTGCCGCTATAACTTGAGGTCGCACTGCATCGGGGGTTTCACTGAAAATGTTAGTAAAAGTATACATTTCTGTCGTTACTGTTTTGTAAACAGTGACATGTTTAAAAGCAAAGGCACAGAATTAGATCCAACAAGAACAAAACAGAGTTGCCAAGACAGCCAGAAATTTGTGATGGTGTCAAGTTTAACTCTATAGTATAAATTGAAAGTCGTGTATTTCTTATTTACATTCTAAGAACAGTGAGCTTTGATCTGAGACAGTGTCATGATCAGCTGGATGTGCCAGCCTGCTTGGCAATCCAGCTCCCTGCAAGCTGTGTGTTTGTTTTTTGTCTGTTTCATTCATGGACTCACTTCATTGTACTCATGTCTCCGCCCACTCGTTGGTTGTCTAGGTGTTTGATTGTCTGCTCCACCCCCTTGACCTACTTTCACCTGTATATATACCAGTCTGTTTGTTTGTCTTGCACGGTCTCCCTGTTGTTTTGCTCCCCGTGTCTATCGATATATTTTGATCTGTTTGTTACCGACCTCGCCTGTTTTTCGACTACCGTCTCTGTTTTGCCCTCTGGATTGTATTTTTTTGTTACCGACCCTCGCCTGGACTTTGACTACTCTTTTGCTCTGCCTCTGTCATTGATGGTAACCGGTGACGACCCTTTCTGTCTGTCTACGCTCTGTGTGTAAATAAACAGCTTGCATTTAAGTCCGACTGCCTCCTCGCCTCCTCCCTCGTGACAGAATGGACCGTCACACAGGATTTAGCAGCTGTGAATTTTCACGTGAGTACAGAGACTTTTCTTTGCCTAGCTGGCAGGATTACTCACCGTTTCCTCCATCCCATTTATGTTCGCTGTTTCAGTGCGGACGCCGGATCGAGGATTATGTGGAGGATTTCATTTCCATCAGCCACCGCGTCAAAGCCAATGAGGACGTCGTCAAGGAGTGTTTTTTGGCTGGTCTGGATCTCGAGCTGCTCTACTCTCTGCCGCACGACGATCCCAAATGGACTTTACAGCAGCTTATTGACTTTGTGCTACTGTGCTGCTACTCCCCTGGTTAGAGCATCATAACCCCACCATCTCCTGGAAAGAAAGGGAAATCACTCGCTGGTCCAGCCACTGCCACCACCATTGTCTCAAGGGACACAAGACACTTACACCCGTGCACCCTGTTGAAAGTAATCCTCACGAGCACTTACCTGCACAATACCATGACCTGCTGGAGGCCTTCAGCAAGGAAAAGGCAACCCAACTTCCACCTCACCGATCTACGGACTGTGCTATAGATCTTCTGGCGAGTCAGGAAATGTATGTTTGTGACACGGACTCAGAAAACACCAAATAATTTAATTAACTTTCTACTATTTTCCTCTGACATATTCCTGGTAATTAGGCTACCTTTGCTGATGCTGTGACAAGCTTTAGTCTATTGTGTGTATTTGAATGTAGCTGGACAGAAGCCATGACTGACCCCGCCAGGCAGAGGCACCACACGGGCACAAGTGCATCACAATAGCAATGGCTGCACTGCCATCGAGAGTGGCGATGGAAGAGGAGCCTGGGCGCAGACGTGATGAGTACAGGACCCGCCAAGACCTGGTCAGTTCCTCATGCACCTCCGGGAAGAAAGACACTAGAGGGGAACACTACTGGGCGGCGGTCCTGGATCCCAGATACAAATGATCTAGACGCGAGAGGTCGGTTGAGGCACATGCGGTACCTCCAGACCGATTTCCTCAGCAACGCAGAGGAGCATAGCCGACAGTTCAGTGTCTGGCGCAGACGAAGCAGTCACCACGGTGCGGCACTGTCCCGGCATAGTTTCCGCCTCACCATCTGACTCTCCTTCTGATGCTGCAGAAGACATCTCAACCTCTTGGTGCGTCCCGAAGGACACACTCCCGCACCCAGAAATGCACGGTCGGATAGACATTCCGGAGAACGCTTAAGCAACCACGAGAAATTGCTCTTTAGTCCTGCATTGCCCAGGGAAGACCTATCGCGGCAACTCAGAGGTCTTTGCTCGCCGGAATGCAAAAAGCTGGCACAGCCTGCCTTTAAAATGCCACCAGCCCACAGGATCCACTGACAGCCACCCAGTGAACGCTGTCATATGAGAGAGCAGAAGATCGCAGGAACTCTTTTTCAATGACGCTCCTCTCTAACTTCAAATTGAAAGTCGAGGGGGTCTCTAGCTCAGGAACGGCGAAGACTCTGAAGCGAAAAGCTGCAAGTGCGCTGCATTCATGCCCTCTTGTACTCACATAGGGATGAGGTTCACCTGAATGCAATGTGTCACGATATGCTGGTAGTGAGCGCTCTTCAGTGGGATACAGGACTCGGAAAGGCAGGACTGAATTTGAGGACGTTTATTAAACAACAAAACAACGAAGAGACTGAAACGAGCAGCATGGTGAACAACATAACATGAAACATCAACATCCAGCTAAGATACAATACATGGGGCATGATATTTATACAGAGACAATCTAGGACTCAAAGACGAAACACCTGGGATGAACAGCTGTGACTAATCAAACAATGATGACACATAGGTGGGGTTACAAACGAGGCAGAGACATGAGGGAACTGACAGGTAAATAAACACAGAACACATGGCACAACATCAACAACATTCAGACAGAAAATACAGACAGAACACGCCTACGGCGTGACACAATCAGTGCATGCCAATATTTATTGCCATTTTATTTGAAGCTCAAAGGCAATTGGTCTCTCTGGCGAGTTCCCATGTAACGTCGAAGTGATTCGACTGAAAGGTTAACATGCCTTTAAAGTGCAGACAATATTGTAGAATATTCTTAACAACTGGATGAATAAAAAGGAAAGGAAAAAAAACAATGCCTTTGTCTTCCAAGATAGCTGGCAAAAGGACAAGGACAAGGATCTACAAACAGCATTTCAAAGCATTGATAAGATATTGCCTCTTTGTCAGTGTATGAGAAACAGTAAAGCGATAGAATCCTGAAAGTGTGTGGAGAATAACATTGTGCATTTCTTTTGTCTGCCCAAAAAGAAATAAGTACATTTATTTTTCCAGGAATTGATTCATCAGTGATCAAACAGTGATGTGTTATTAGTGAATGAACTTTCATAAACTTTCATTGAGTTTTATTATTTTATTATACAGTGTTGATTGTATTTTTAGTGCCTGTCTTGCGCGAAGAGATTGCTGTCCTCTTAGCAAAGGATGCAATTGGGCCTGTCCCTCCAGCCGAGATGAGGCAGGGGATTACAGTCCCTACGTCATTGTACTCAGGAAGGGTGGCGATCTTCAGCCAATACTGGATCTGCGAGTTTTCTATCAGGCCCTTCGCTGAAGCTCACCACCTGGTGATTGACACATCAACGCCTTGAGTTGCTAAGGACGTTGTAAGATCAATGTGGAGGGAACGAGGTGGCCCAGGATTTCCTGAAAACTGCATGAAGCTTGTGTGATGGATGGATGTTTCTTTGGTGAGCAGATCCTGAATCCAGGAAATTCCCCTCAGCTCCCGTATCTAGAATGACCAGTGTGTGAATTATCCTGGAAGGTGGAACACTTGAGAGTGTGTGGCTGGAGAGCCTGAACAGGAAAGGGTGCCCACCAGGACTCTCTGTCTCAATGGTGGGTCTTGACTTTTAACTGGCACTGAAGAACAAATGGCGGTGGTGCCACTGAGTTGTTGACTGACGGCGACAGTTGAGACGACTCTTGTTGAAGAGTGAACACCAGAGCACACTGGGAGCCTGACGGGCTTTCAGATAGTCGTCATAAACTGGCAGATTGTTGGCATTTGGCTCTGGCTCAGGACGGAAACCCATGTGGAGGACAGGAGCATTCAGCACATCCACTTTCTGAGATGAGTAGTTGAGTTGGGTAGAGTGCTGACCCAGGAAATGCTGAACGAGACCGGAACAAAGCTTATCAGACCCTGCTGAATCCATCACTGGTCAGATTGTTCTGTCAGGAAATAGGCACTTTCTCAGTTATGTATTTCATTAATAAGGGCGGCTTGAGGACTGCAATGCACAGTTTTTCCTGTTAACTATAGCTGCTCAGTTAAAATCTGTGTTCGTTAGCTGTTAGCTGTTAAGAGTGTAACTCACTAGACTCAAGTGAAAACTTTTTTTACTCTCTATCTTTACAATCAAGGTGTTATAATTAGTAATTTAAAATGTTTTTTTATTAAATTTGCATTTCAAAACATTGATAAGCTGTTATAAATGCATGAATAAAATGGTGTGTTTTAATAAGGTATTGTGTAATACCTGTGAAAAAGTGAGCCATTTTAACTCACATGTTAAAATGTTTTAAATGCTTAACAAACATATTTATTATTTCACTTATTAAAGGTACCGTATGTAAGAAATGTATGGTAATAATCATAAAATGTCTCTGTTATGTTAAAAAGGCATTAAGAAAACATGTTAATTAAAAGTACTCATATCGCAGACAGTAGTAGTACAGCCTGGATATTCTCATTTAAAAAGCACAGTTGCAGCCCTCAACTGATGTTTATGTTGTCATGTTTTGTTTTGGTCTGAAGCGCCACCCTCCATCTATCTCCCAATCACAAAGTCAGTAGTGTTTCAGCTTCCAGGTTGCCTGCTTGGCAGAAAATACAGTGCATTTCATTTAATTCATTGTCATGTGCGTTCGTTCCTGTTGGTGTCATCAATCATGGCAACCTGAGTGTGCGTCAAGTCTGAGAAGAAGGGGCCGGGTGAAAAACCCCTCTCCAGTATTTTTTTAAATTTGGACTGCAATACCTAGTTCAACCACTCGGTGTCAATCCTACATACAGTACCGTTAACACTTATGTAACTTTTTTTATGATGTTTCTTATCAGAATCTACTATATACCTTACCCATGATTCTCCACAGAAGTTCATGATGCCTATTCACATGATTAGAAATTGATGTATTTTGTTTATCAAGATTAAACAAACCTTCTTGATTTTTAGTTCAGGAAAAAAAATCATAGAAAGCCATAGAAATAAATAACTATGCTGGCACAGGGCCATCGCCAGAAAATCTTGAATGGATGGGGCATTTTGTTTTCATGGGGGGTGCACACTTTATGATCTCAGAAATAGACATTCACCAAAACAAAGACAACCTATAGTTATTGTTATTTAAATCGATCAAATTCTATATTAAACCAATAGTCTGTGATGATATGTTGACTTTTGAGTGCCATATTTAAATTTAAATAGAAAAGTTTGAAAAATGTAAAAGATTTTCTATCAAAATTGCAACAAGTAACCCTCAATGGATTGGACAAAAATTAGTAAAAAATAATCTATGCATTAAGAATATGACTCGCAATTAAAGCTTTTTAATTTCCAATTCCAACAACTATGCTATATAAAACTACAAATCATAAAATAAAACACAAATTATAGACTAATGGCATTCATTATAAATATTATAAAAGTCTTGCCAAAACGAATGTATTTAAAAAGAAACTGAAACACACCATAATTCTATTCAGCACGAATAACAGATGTTACCACGAGATGCTCTGGCGGGATCACGTGGATTTACTTTTATTTAGGTCGACACTCAAAATAAAAACAAACAAATTTGCTTAAATGTGCCTAAAAGAAAGAAACATTTAATTCGATGATAAATTGGTTGGTCTGTTTCAAATAGCAGGCGATCTATCGTTGGGATGTGTTATAACCAGCGCTCCTGTCCACTGTTGTAAATTGGCGCTCGTGCTCAATGCGGGAGCACATCGAGTCGTTTGGGGGGGCACTGATGATGGGCCTGTGCTGGCACTCACAGATAACAAATACTTTGTTAATGTTAAGCAATTGTAACTCTGGTGTAATTTCAACGGGAGCGGGTGGTCTAACAGTATAGCGTTCCTGATGTTTTTTTCGGAACAGCATATCTGTGATTTCCTCATTCTTATTGAGCACCAGTACAGCCAGTTCTCACGACTGTTACACATGCTGAGTGTATGGACCAGTGTTTTGGTGCGTGCATTTTATTTGCACAGTCTGTGCGCGCATCAGAGCAGGCTTTACCAACAGGAGCAAAGTGAAGATGCACTGTCCTTGAAGGACGTTCAGCTTGCATTAGAAAACGGTCTGTTAGGAAACCCACATCATGCAAGTCTAATGTATTCATGCGTCATAGATGCAAATCTAAGTCAGACCACAACCTGGTATATCTGAAACCCCAATATACACCCCTGGTCCAAAGGCAGCCTTTCACTACACGTTC
>JAUMHI010000064.1:920232-959701 GCA_032359435.1 Enteromius unitaeniatus
ATGCACTACTAGGTGGTTGTCCTGCATCTTCAATAAACAAGCTACAGATAGTCCAAAATGCAGCTGCTAGAGTCCTTCCAAGGACAAGAAAAAATTATCACATTACCCCAATTTTAAAGTCTCTGCACTGGCTGCCTATTAGAATCCGCATCAGCTATAAAATACTACTTCTTACCTATAAGGTACTAAATGATTTAGCTCCTGCGTACCTAACTAGTCTTCTAGCACGCTGCAATCCATCACGCTCCCTAAGATCGCAAAACTCTGGACTGTTGGTAGTACCAAGAATAGCAAAGTCCACTAAGTGAGGTAGAGCTTTTTCACATTTGGCTCCCAAACTCTGGAACAGCCTTCCTGATAACGTTCGGGGTTCAGACACTCTCTCTGTTTAAATCTAGATTAAAGACACATCTTTTTAGCCAAGCATTTCGAATAACCCATCTCAACTTTTCCTGCAGTTATATCTGATCAGATGTCATTATTTATCTTCTAGCTCTGGTTTAATAAATCTTCATTAATTAGTTTAAACAGCAGCTACGCTAATTTTGTTCCTATTTGTTCTGTTTCTGCCATGGGATTGTCATCCCGTGGTAACTAGGATTTCACAAGCTCCAGCCTGGATCCAGAACACTTAAAAAAAGATGATGCCAACCCCACAGAGGACTTCAGATGATGCCAATTTCACAGAAGACTTTAGATGATGCCAACCCTGAAACAACACACAGCACTACCGAACTCTGCTACTAAGGTTCCAACAATGTTCCTTGTCTGTTCGATTACGTTATTAATTGATCTTTATCTCACATCTATGACATATCTACATGTACAAGCTACTACTACATATACTGTAAAACATTACTTTGGTGTAAAGCTGCTTTTCAATCATATGTATCATGAAAAGCGCTATACAAATAAATTTGAATTGAATTGAATTGAATTTAATAGTCTGATTTAAATGGCCCTTTTTAGTCTAGGAATAGGCTTAATCTTGGTCCGGGAAACCACCCCATAATGTTTATAAACTGTTCCATTTCAAAATGTTATTTTTCTGTCTATTATTTCATATTTCATGCTTTATAGGGTTAATTACCGGATAAAGGAAAAAAAGCTGAAAAGGAGCTGTGGAGTTTTCTGTGTCACCTACATTTACTCATGCATCCACCAGAGGGCAGTCAAGTCAGTCACCTACATATGCGGACTGACATGGGACAAAAACCTTACATCATATGTATATATAGATTAAGTATTAGTATATATTTTAATGTAAGTAGAAATATTTCATTAAACATTTAAGCGGATCTATCTTAACCTGATCATAAAATCATTTGAGACCACCACCTTGACTCTTCTATGTTCACATATTGATCTTTTAAGAAAATTTAAACAATAAATTTGACTTTGATTAAATAAATAAACTGATAAAATTTGACTTTTTGAATATTCCTAACTACATATTGAATGTAACCTGCCATTTTCTCATTACTGATTTTTCGAAATGTTCTAGAATAGTTGAAATATGTCTTTATTTGCATTCATTCGCTCAGCAGAGATATTTATTTAAAGTGACTTACAAGAGAGTAGTAGTAAACCACAAGTGCTTTAACATGAAAAAAATGCAATTTGTGCAATTTTCGTGTCATAATAAAAAATGCTCAAATGTAAAAGCAAAAATTACAGTCTTGTTGGTTGACAGGCCGATGGTTGATGCTTTAGAGAATTTAAATAGCTGTAATACACAAGACACTTACAGTAGGCTATGTTGTAGAGAAAGGCAGTGTAGAGCTGTCCAGGGTGCTGAAACTGTAAACCACTGTACGTCTATGATCTAAGCGTGCAGTAGTTAATACTTAGTTTGCACACACTAACAAAATGTTTTCATTCAGCCTAGTTCTGCTACAGATACGGGATAGAGGATAGGCCAAAGAAACTGTATTGTTCCAGTACTCCAGTTTCTGATGGTGAGTCAGAGAATGAGTCTCATCCTTCATTGTCATGACTCACAGCCTGACAAGATCACTGACATCAAATCCTAGATGTGACTGGCCATTCCACTGTTTCACACTTGCTCTCAGAGTATTGATTATCCACCGATTCCCCAAGGTCTTTGAGAACGAACTGAACTGACATTTTTCCCTTTGGGATATGACCCTGGTTCTCAATAGTGTGGCCCAAGCTTTCCATGCATAAAATTGCAAATGCAGCTCATTAGCTCATTTTATATCTTGCATGTAACCTCATGTAATGTCCCAAATATTTCTAAAAACTCATACTATATCCGGTCTGATTTTGTAAACACACTGCTAAAGTCTTTCAAAAAATAGTTTACGAATGAAAGTTTGCTGAAAATGTACTCACCCTCAGGCTATCCAAAATGTAGATGAGTTTGTTTTTTTCCTGTAAATTCTTTGCAATGGGTCCTCTGAAGTGAATGGGTGCCATCAGAACAGCTGATAAAAACATCACAAGTAATCCACACCACTCCAGTGCATCATATCAGTGAAAAGCTGTTTGTAATAAATTCAACGAGACATTTTTTTTTTATTTCAAACCATTGCTTCCATATAAAATATGAGTTCTCAAGCCATAATATTGCCTTCTCCAGAGAGTTTACATGTGGAAACACTGAAAGTAGTTTTGTTATTATGCATTATTTAAGCATTATAAAACTAAAAAAGTGGTTCAAACACAAGCAGGTTTCTGAACATTGATGGTTGTACACAATCTCAGCTGTTTATTCTGTTTTATTTCATTTTGTTTTATATAATATATATATATATATATATATATTATGTTAAAAAAGCCTAACCAGGGACTGGGGCTGCAAATTAGCCTTTGCCTAGAAGCCTATATGTAGAGCATTGGCTGCATGAAATTGTAAAAATGTTACACTGCATTGTCCCTGTTAAATAAACTAATAAATAAATTATGCTCTTGGATTTGTATGGTTTCAGTTTAAAACACCTTTTTTTTCTGTACATTTCCAAAGCAAACCCATCTACATCTTGAATAGCCTGATGGAAAGCAAATTTTCAGCAATGTTTCATTTTTGGGTAATCTGTTCCTTTAACTAAAATATCTAAACGTATAATGTAAATAAATGTCTAGATATGTAATGTACTAAATACAAATCATGCATTGTTTTCAGTACCCTCTGCTTGACATGGGTCACCTCCAGAAAACCCCTCTGGTGCGGAGACTTTAGTTACTAAGGAGACCTCCATAGTAATCCTTCAGCCTTCATTGTCTCTTGCTGTAGTGTGTCAGTAAGAAATATTAGGTAAAATTTTTCATGTTTATTTTTCACATACAGATCTGGCTGCCGTCTCCTTGTGCAAACAGAAATCTTACTGAAAAACGAAAAATAGTAGAAAGACAGCGTAAGTATTTGTAATTTCGGGGGTTGCAATATGGGTGCTTGTCATTTCTAGATAAGGGAGAGCGAAGTGATTTGAGCCTAGACAACCTTAAACAAACAGTTACCACATACTGTATATGAAGAGTTTTTACTCACTCTGCGATTAAGAGGACCGTGAAATAATTGGTTTTGAAAAGTGATTTTTATATGTTTAATGACTCAAGCTTCTTGTCCTTGATGTCTGATGAAGCTCTAAACTACTAGATCACACAAGTTTGTTGAAATTGTAGAAGGGGTAATCTGAGCCAAATGTCTTGGGGTAAGTTGAACCAGTGGCTCACCCCTCCTTGTGGTTATAAAGTATTATTTAAACAAATTCTGGTTCTGGAAAGGAAATCACTGGAAGGTCATGTTCAACATGCTGCATTTTGTATAGCTACTATATAATTATCTGTATGCAACCTTCAAGAAAAATGGTACAAAAGCTGTCACTTGGGTGGAACAAGTTAGACACATATGTACTTTTAAGGTACAAATTCCCTATTTTAGGTGTAAATATTAGTTGTCTCAAATGACCTAATACTTTTGCTAAAACAAAAGACACACACACAGGAATAACATCAAACAATGCAGTTCTTCAATTTTTGTTGTGAATAAAGAACAGATTAGAGTTTTTTTTCCTCATTATTTCACAGTTTTGACAAAGTTTATACAGTTTACACAATATATGATTAAATGAAAAAAATAGATAACCAGACACCATTTGCCAAATATAGCATGTGACTTTTGGTTTCACTTTAATTTGAAGGTCCTTTTAACACATACCATTGACTATGAGCTGATCTAGACAACAACGTATCTCCATTCAATAATGAAATGCCTTTAGCTAAAAAACTGAGTGTTTAATCTTGTCATTATACAATACTGACACTCTATTCCCCAATCTGATACTGTTCAGTGCTTTGACACAATCTGTATTGTTAAATGCGCTATAAATTAAGGTGAGTGACTATAAGTTAGATTGCACACACACATATCTACTAACTCTCATTGGGGTAGGGTTAGGGTTAGAATAGGCTGCCATCTCCTAAAGTTACTATAGTCAGAAGAATGTCGGCTGGGAGACCATACATTGTAAACAGAAAGCTCAAAGGGGACCATCAAAATAAAGTGTCACCAAAATTTCATGACAACTGTTTGATATGTTAACATACTGCAGCTATTTTACATGTATATATATCTATATTTATAATTTTCAATGAAATTATTTATTTATTTACTTCAATAACGCGCGGTAAGCATTCGCTAGGTATTAGGCTCCACTCCACACTGAACCAGAGCGCGTGCTGCACCTTTGATTGGCGTCTAACGAGCGCGTCACGTGACCCACAGAAGCCCATGCCCAATTATCACATGAAGAGAGTTCTGCTTCTGTTCGACGTATTTAATTAGACGAAGCTTTATGACTAACGCGACTAACAGGTGCTGTTCCGTTTCCTCTGACATGAGTCAGCAACCTGTGCTCTTGTCGAGAGTGCGTTTGGGAAGCTGATGAATGGCATCCAAGAATCCTGCATGAATATTTAATTGGAAAGTGATGCGGCTTTAATTGTGTTTGCGGGTGACGGGCCGCATGGCAATCCAAATACAATCATCAGAGCAGAACCACAGCAGGAGCCCCGACTGACTCACTGCTCCTCATTCACTCACTCACACGCACTATAAAATGCATTCGAGGAGAGGAATAGTTGCACTGACACTTTTAGGTTCTCGCAGGCTGGATACCACTCCTCATTAGTTGATTAAACAACAAAGAGAAAACCAACTATTTTTAAGTAGCCTATTTCAAGTCGTCTAGATGCCTCCGGCGAATCCGCATCTCAATCGCACAGGTGAGAACTTGATATCAGCCGTATCATTGTATACATATACATATAAGAAACAGTTTGTGTGTTGTGTGTGTGTATATATAATTAGTGTAATATAATAGGTTTTAGATATTTAATATCATATATGGATGTGTGTGTGTGTATATATAAATTAAATATAAATATAAATAAATTAAATAAATAAATAAAAATGTCTGTTTTATTTCCCTCCATGCTTTAAGGAGTTTTGCAGATTTATGTCATTATAAATTGCTGAGTGTGAATAGGGTTTAAAACAGGCAACACATTCATTATGCGCTGGCGTCAGAGATCAATTAAATAACATTTACACGGCTCAGTGTCTCATTGTTCACTTGTCCTCTGCTTGAGGTTTGAAAACAATAGGGGACTGCCCAAACCAGAACTGCTGTCATCTTTGAACATATTCAACATCATTATACAGAGGCACGTGTTTTTTTGGTTATTTGAATGATGATAATAATAATTTAAACACACACACATTTTCGTTCTTTACACAAATATCGTTCTGTAGAGAGAACTATCGTGAATAGGCATGCAAAATGTTTAAATAGCAATATTTGTAAAAGTTATGTTTTGAAAAACGAAAAAACATTATTTTGAGGTGAGATGTGAGAATAGAAAACAAACGCATTGAATTAAATAAATCAATGAAAGTGGTCAGGGGTTTTTTTTCTTCTTCTTTTTGCTGTGTGTGTGTGTGTGTCAGCATGCTGAGTGTTTAAGAGGGGAGGGCACTTCCTACTCCCCAAGCTTACATGTTCTCCATCCGCGATTGGCCCATTGGCGAATTTGGACCCAGTCGCCGCAGAAATGGGCAATTCATCAAGCTCAGTGAAGTTGAGCATCACGTAGACTTGACCTAAAGCTGAGGAGATGCTACAGTGACCCGTGTCCTATGATTCACTCCGGAATAAACACTGACCGCTGTTTTAGGCTGTTTGGGGCCCCAATCAATGATCTTTTTTTGCGGTGCGAGACAAGTAGAGGCTGAAGACATCCTGGAGACATGGCTGAAGGTGAGGTCGTGGGTGATCTTCCAGTGGGGGGTCAGTGAAGAGAGAGAGAGAGGGATAAAGAAGAGGGGGTGGGACGGATCTCCTGCATTGTCTTTCAGATTTGGGGATCTTTACAAAGGGCTCTTCCCAGAAGCCCTGGAATTTTCTCGTAGTTACCTCTAAAATGTAGGCTACTCCAAATCTTTTGTTTGTTTGTTTCTTCTGGCGTGGGTAAAGTAGTTTTTATTTATTTGTTTTGGATGGAGTTTTGAAATGAGGAGGAAAGTCTGAAGCTTTTTCCAAACTTGGATTTATTTGGAGGTTGATGGGTGAAATGGGCTCAGTTTATGAGCAATATTACACAGGTGAGCGGGTTCATGTTTGTGCTTAATTACTAAGAGTAGCCTACACAAGACGCGGCACTAACTAATCAACTTTCATTTTTTTTATTTGGTTTTTAATTTTGTGTAATTTCATTCATGAATGAATGTTGCATTTATATAGATATAATGCTAAAATATAGCCTAGCACTAACTAAATTATATATATCGTTTTATAGGATTTGTTTTAACACGATACGACTAAATATTAATCACTGGTGATTTACATAATGTGGGAAAATGGTTTCTCATGAATTGATAGCGATATTCTGTTTTTCAATAGCCTTTGCATTTCTCAGATTTATTGGTGATTGTAATTTAAGACATTTAAATGTATTTCTTAAGGGAAAAGATTTCGTATTTTTCGTTGATGTCTACAAAATGTGCAAATAAATAAACTGTTACATAACATCAAACAATGCAGTTAATAAAAGTTACCTGTTGAAGACCCTTTAAAACCGGATTGTGCGTTTATTTGTGTTTTTAATAGCCTTAAAAAACATTCTTACTTAGGAATATGTATTTATATATTATTTTTGCATTTGAACAACGTAAAATAAGTGTTGAACAAAAACAGTATGTTTTGTAGGGGAAATTCATACCGCGTTTTATTCACTCGTGTGTTGCACGTAGCTCCTGCATTTCCACGCCAAGCGTGATGAGTTCACTGCGTGTCGAAAAGAGCAGCGGAAGAGCCCACAGATTAATTTTTTTTCCCCCCCGTTCACTTTCGATAGCGTGATTTATTTTTGTTTGTAAAGACTGATCATTTTGTTTGTGCGCTTTTATCTAGGGGGCTGTGCAAAGACAGAGGAGGAAGAAGCCGCGAGCTCCGAGGAAGACTCGAGTTCGTTTCGTGGAAGTGGGGTGTGTAAATGGTTTAATGTGCGGATGGGCTTCGGCTTTCTGTCCATGACCCACCGGGAGGGCATTTGTCTGGACTTACCCGTGGATGTGTTCGTCCATCAGGTGAGAGCGAACATGTCGTCGTTTTTAATGGCACAGACCTGTGTTAGGCCTTCCTCTGTGTCTATCGTCTCAATGCTTTATGGCTCAAACGACATTAACACCGGTTACTATGTTAAATTAAATATTTACAGTATCAATAGGCCGCATTTATAATTATTTCCTACCGTTTATAAAGCTACAATTATGTGTTCGGTGCTCATGCACGGACATTAACGCCTAAATATATGGTATGCTAAATCAAAACCGGCATTCGTAATAGAGTTTTCAGTCCTTTAGCAAAGATACTTTTTTTCATTCCCCCCATTTCATCCTTTTTAGACTTTAGGAGGGTCTGGGCTGTATAGTGATTTGTTTTGGTTGGTTTGGATCCCGTTTTTAGAATTCTTTCCTTTCTTTTTTTAAATGTCTAGTACAGTTTCTTAGAGTTTTAAAGGCTTGTTTTAATATTTTTAAAAAGCTATGTGACCCCTTTTTATCATAATGCCATGTTGTTTTTATTTTTAAATGATCTTTGGAAATTTCCATATTTTTCCATAGTTCCTAAGGTATAATGATTTTGACTACATTTATTTGAAGAGGCTAGAAAGTTGATAATTGTTACATATGAAAATGGAGCAAGTAATTTTTCTGAACATTTATATGGAATGTCAGTTTATGGGTTTTGAATGTATTTTCCCCCCTTTCAATCTCAAATAGGGTGAATACAGTCATAACTTTCAGACATATAATACAATTTTAATTGCTGCTTTTTTGTATATAATCCCAAATTATGTTAACCATTGTTTTTAAATGGCTACACTACATATAGGGAAAATGTATAAAATATTAAATAAAACAACTGTGATATTTTGACAGTGGTCCTTCTGCTTTATTCACTTGATTTGGATGTATCCTTGGATTTGGTTTTAAATACACTAATGCAGGCCTGTCTGTCCACATTCCTTGCAATGATTGGCCTGATATTGCCAAAAAAACTGGGCTTTGGAACTTTTGGAGTTGAGTGCCCTACTGTAGAACAAGCTGTCCCAAAGAAAAGATTTATTTATTCTTTTGTCATTTATGTATAAAAGTCCGGTCTCCGCTTGTCCTAGTTCCTTGTCTACACTTTAATTCTGACATTGCTGCTTGTGTCATACTGTCAATAAACAGTAAATGCTAGGAAATAAAACCACAATGAATAGTAATAGCAAAGTCACTTTGTTCTGCAGTGATTGATACAAAGTGCTATATTTAAAAAATCCCATAGTGCAGTATACGGTCTACAGTCATGAACACTAACCTTCTCAGTCAGCAATAATTCAACAAGCTATTGCCCCAGAACAACCAGCAAGTCGGCAAACAGTGGATCACCTATCACCCTGAGCCAAATGAGCTGCTGCCTCATGGCTTGAGGTCATTGTGTAAAATTACCCAGAGATTAGAGCATCTTACGGGCAGCCAGCTCTACACAGGGGTGTCAAGTGATCTCTCTGTCTCTCTCTAAGTAAGAGGTCTTTGGTTTCCTCCAGAGTGACTGTCTGGGAGGATGAACGGAGGGTGTTAGGGCTTAGCACACTTTGACTTTAAGTCTCATTGACTGCACATTAGGACGTAAAACTGAGATGGGAACATCTTCCTCAACACCCTGAACTGAGCTGGTTAGCTGGCAGGATTTAGTTAATTAAATTTTAGATATCACTGAATTAAAAGGTATTACCAGTTAGATTATTATTCGTTCCAAACCTCCATGAATTGTTTCTTCCGCTGAGCACAAATTAACATATTTTGAAAATTGTTTGTAACTAAGATGTTTGTCCCCTTTGACTTACATAGTGTAGAAAAACAATAGAAGTTTGTAGAAGTTGCCAAATTTTTTCTTAATATTTCAATTTGTGTTCGGTGTTTTTTTATGCTTCCTGTTAAGTTACACGCATAGCATTCTGAAAACTGTGGTTTCGGCCAGCGTCAAAAATCATTTTCAAGAACCTGATTGATTCACAGTGACCATGCACAATTTAATCTAGCAGATTGCACATTGTAGAATGTAGATAACTACAATAATCGAAAGCAAAGAAATCGTTTTGCTGCATGGGATCACAAATGTGACTGTGATCTGTAGTTGTTTGTTTTTTGGGTTAGCGTGGTTTCTTCAACTGGTTGTGTTCTTATAAACCTCCCTTCAAGGTTTATGTGAATCATTCATAAAGAAGCCAATAGGCTATGGTTATTGCTTGTTGTTTATTTAAAAATGGCCAGACATCAAATTAATTGGTTTACCAGTAGTAGAAATCAATGCATGCTTTCAGCACAACTCCTTAAAGCTATTGATGTCTAGATAAAGGATTTTTTTTAACTGTCACGTTAAGATCTGTGTAATATTTGAATGTACATTAACCCATCTGTAGTGCTGGATGTGAATTTGACCTTGGCTTGTTAAGAGGCAGGTTTCTGGATATTCTTGAGTCGTTTGCTGTTGATAACCAGGAAGCCAACAGCACTTAAACCTACCTGAGTCTCTGTGGATCTATTGATAATTGTGAAACCTAAAAAGACAATGGCTTTCATTGTCAAACCCAGAGGAGGAAATCCTGCCTTAGACTAGGGAATCACTGAATGAATAGTGTTTGTGTGTGGAGATGATCAAAAAAGAGAGGCTGATGGAGAGAGATTTCATAATTAATGGGGGAAATAGTTGAAAGACATGCTAAGTGAGAATGTTGGGAATGAAGACCAAGAGATTGGAGAAAGGGGGGCAGGGAGGAAAGGAGGGAGTATTTGGGGAGGGGGTTGTTAGCTGAACTCATTCATGAAAACCTCTGTAGTAAAAGAGGAGGGTGAGTGGTAGAGAAGGTCAAAGGATAGAGCTACGGATGGTTTCAGGAAGCCTTGGCGGGGGTTGGGAGGCGCTTTGCCCAATTCCTTTCTTAGCGACCCACCCCCCTCTGAGAGATGGGTGTCACTTAAACCTGACGTTGTGTGAGAGCTGAAGTGCGAATGGCTGTGGACCTTTATATAATCAGTCTCTTAACAAAATACAGTTTAAAGGCAGCCAAAATCCAAAGACCTACCAGTACAATACACTTCAAGTTATTATTTATATTAGTTCAACATTATTTACATAAATTGTTTATGGGGCAGATTATTGGTTAGTAAAGACTTATTCTCTTTAAACAGTTCATTGAACAATACTACAGTATGTTGTAAACACTTAGAATAGTGCATGATTTGTAAACAAATGCATTTTTGAGGTTTACTTGGCATAATTGGCTCCATATGAGTTTTTTGACATGGTAAACTTGCTCGGCAGTGCACCCGGTACAGCATTATTTTTTTTTTATTTTTTGCGTGTGTTTAAAGAATGCTGTGTGCCCACAGTGAAAGAGTTCAAAGACTTGTAGAAACAAGCTAAATAGTTTGCTTTGGAAAATGCGTTTTAATATCACGTTTGCTTTTGTTAACACTTAAGTTAGGTTTAGGGTAGAGTTTAGCATAGGTGATGAATTGTTTTCAATCACAATAGAGCATTAACCTTATACTGCTGAACGTCAACCATTTAATTTTCAAATGGCTGCAATACAAACAATGCATTTTATTGGATATTTTTCTAGAAGTTTTACTATGAAAGTGTCACTAAACATGCAAGAAGTTATGTAATGTCACAGCAGCCATATATTTGCAGTGTGCCTGAGTTGCTGTTATTTTAGTGAAGAGCTCACTGTTATGACTTCCTTTTGTCGGTGGCACAAAAGTGTTGTTTTTTTCTCTCCATGCAGTAAAAATCATTGGTATTCAGTGTTGTTTGGCCCATTCTTGAAAAATCATCTTTTGTTTTATGCAGAAGAAATGCATTAGGGTTTTGAACGACAAACTAAAAGATGGTATAATGTCCATCACTTCATTAAACAAGAAATGCATTCGCTTGCCGAAAGAATGTGGAATTTATTAAAGACCATTAAGAGTTTAATGTTTAAAAGACTAAAAACATTCACCCAAGGAATGTTCTGGTGAGAAGCAACTAATTACAGGGGTTGATTTTTAGGGATCAGCACCACCTAAGCAGTTTGTTCTGTGAACACCATGGCTGGAGTCAGATTGATGCATGATCTACTAGCCCAATTTTTGGTCTACTATTTTTGGTGTTGGTTAGGAGTACAAGTAGAAGGTTGTTTTTTTTTAAAGGTAGATCCTTTCTCAAGCCCCATTTCCATGTGCCTATAGAGCAAGTATCTCAGGAATGTGAGCTTCCCCCACCTTTTCCCACTACAAACCCTCAGCACTGATGGCTTGGGCGAGGTCTAACCAGATGGTGTTATTTTGGGGAACCTCATCTGCCCGTCCCATTCATGTAATTCGTTGAACTTTTTAGATTTTTTTTTAATTTGTTTTTTGAGAAACCATGCATGTACAAATGTAATCTGATTTATCTCTTGTGACATCGGCAAAATAGCGTTTGGGTTCCCTGCATATGCTTAATTTGTGTGAGTCATAAATTCTGAATATAGGCATGTCTGAATATATTGTTGAGTAATATCATGTCTGCTAAGATGCTATTTTCTTGTTGGAAAACAATTTTTGAAAGCAGCTGCTTATATCTGTTTTGCCATAGGTTGGTAGTTTGAGCCACCAGTTTCAGATGCAGCCATTGATGGATGCAAATCTTCAAAGTTAATTGGTAGAGAGCCTAAATGAGAGAGCCATTTTGCTCTGAGTGTTGAGTGAAGAGGTGGTTGTGAAGGCGATTTAGCAACAGAACTGGGGGCGGGGAAGATGCCATTTTACTGGTTCTTTCAGAATTGCAGATCTTTAATGAAATGCACTTTTGTGAAGAAGACGCGCACAAAGTGGTGATTTGCAGTATACAACAGAGCACACTGCATCCACAATGCATTGGGGTAAGAGTTGATCTGGAGTGTGACGAGTCTGAAGTAGTGTAGTTAATTTAATTTTATTTTTTTAATACACAAACACAACGTGACCACAAAAATTCAAGTACTCTTTTAGATAGTTGTGGGAGCACAGGTTATATATTTGGTAACACTTTAGTTTGATAGTTCACTTTAGTGGACGGTTAATTAACAGTAACTAATTGTCAGCTTAAAGGAATAGTTCAAATTACCCCATATTTTTCTCACCCCAAAACCATCCTAGGTGTATATGAAAGTTTTTTTTAAAAGTATAAATATGATCAAAGTATCTAAAGTTTCTACCCTATCTCTGCAGAGCAAGCTTTATTTGGAAGGCTTCCGCAGTCTGAAGGAAGGAGAAGCTGTGGAGTTCACCTTCAAAAGGTCCTCTAAGGGTCTGGAGTCCTTACGAGTGACTGGGCCAGGCGGGGTGCCATGTGTAGGCAGTGAGAAGAAACCCAAAGGCACCCAAAAACGCCGTTCAAAAGGAGATCGGTGAGTGTTGCTCAGAACTACAGCATTCAGTGCTCTTACTCTACTAATGAATGCTTCGTGAAGTCATACAGAATTTATCACGTGATTAACTTGGCCTGTGCCCCAATGTTTATACTATCCATCCTAAAAAGTATGTGACATTAGAATAAGTGTGTCCCAAAGCATAATATGTTGAAAATATCATGCCAAATGCCCCCAGATGTTAGATTATTAAATTTTTTCAAGTCCATGCACATGCTAATAGCTAATATTGCCCACAATTCATTGCGTTTTGATGAAAGATTTGGTTCAGAACTACAAATGCCAATAAAAAAGCATTTAAAAAAAACACAAACATGGCAGAGGTGCACGACCGATAGAGGTTTCAATCAACATTTAATCTGGTAAAAATGTGTTATTTTTCAATATCTTTGGCCATCAGCTTTTAAATGCGTCTTTATACAAAAAGATGAGCATAGGTCTCCTCAATATTTAACAGAAATTTATGCGGGTACACATAAATATGCGACTGAGCCATTAAAGCCATTTTCAGGAGATTCTTCTGCAAGAACATCTGTTCTGCTTCTCTTGAAGCTTTCCTCAAATCCTGAATTTTTTTGAGGTTGGTTTAGATATTTAACTAAACTACCCTCACATTCACTACATATGCTGAGATGTTGCAGTTCTAGGTTAATGTTTGAGATGTTGATGTTTGACACAGTGTCTCAGGTTCTGACCAAAGCGAAGAGCTTCCTCCCCCACTCTGTGTGTCGGTGACTTGACCTGCTGGATCAATAGGTTGTTTAAAATCTCATAGCTCAGAATTTAGGCTCACAGAGTCACCCGCCCCCCACAACACAGCCGCAGGTTATCGATAAGCACCGTCCTCCCACAATCCTCAGCTGTATCTAATCATGCTGGTTCGGTGAGTGTGGGTCCTTATCCGAGCCAGCATGGTTTTCACAACTGTGCATGAATGATGGTGATGGCATTTTGCTGCATTTTTGCAGTAATAACCGCTCTGTGGGAGACAACAAATAGCATGTATTTTCTCTTGCTGTTTATCATTAATATTCTATCTCTCTGGATCTGTGGCTCCTGAAGGAGGATCAGATTCTGTCCATTAAATTAATAGCAGATGTAGGTGCCTGAGAAAGGTCAGAGGTGAACGCTGCCATGGCAACCCTGAGGTGTGTGATGTATGTGAGCGGGGTGGGGGTGGGCAGGAGAGAGCAGGGATCAAAGTGCAAAGGTCAGGCCTCATATTGAAACAAAGAGCCACAGAGATGCCACACCTCCTTCCTTGGCTGATCAATAACTCCCCCCACAATACAGAGAGGCGATGGCCTGAAATGCACAGGAAGCTTTTATTTAAATGAATCACTAACCCAAAATGGTAACTTATTATTTTTAAAAGTGACACTTAAATATTGTACTAAACCTCTCTTAGTACATAGTACACACACACATTGAGTTCGTACAATATTATAAAGATTTTTATTATTACATTATTAAAGTGATAGTATCACTACTACTACTAATGCTACACCCTACTACTAATAAATAATTATAATAATTATTATTATTATTATTTCTATTTTGGTTCCATATAAAGCTTGGGAAATAGCATAAATAATGTGAACTACTTGTATTGCTGTGTTTAAGTAAATTGTGAAATTGTTATACTAAACTCAAATCGTTCCACTATGTATATATTTGAATAAAGTAGATTTTAATACAGCACTTCAGTGTCAAATTACCAATAATTGTGTTATTATTACTATAGTAGTAGTAGAGGAATAAATAAATAAATAAAATTGCACACATTGTAGCAGTTTTGTAAGTGATTTGTAAGCAAGCTGTGAATATATTAAACTGGAATTAATTTCTTTGTTTCTTGCAACTTACATAATTTGTGAATAACTTATTTATTATTACTATTATTATTTATTATTCCCTTTTTGGAGCTCAGTCATGTTTATCTCCATTCATCACTGTTCACCTCACCTCATTACATTTTCTTTTTTAATTCTAAGCGCCATAACAGAGAACAAAAAAATTATGTTTGATTTATATAGTGCTGTAGATGTACATAGAACTGTCATTCTTCTTTGAATCATTGTAAGTAAATAAAGCAGGACAATAACAATCACATGTAAAATCTTATCTCAGTGACCCTGTTTAAAAGTTTGTGCGCCCTCTAGTGGCCTTTGCTGCAAATCACACAAGTTTTCCTTCACCATTCACAGATGCTTCAACTGTGGAGGGCCGAATCATCACGCCAAAGAATGCCAGCTGCCACCTCAGCCCAAAAAGTGCCATTTTTGCCAAAGCATCACCCACATGGTGGCCAACTGTCCAATCAAAGCACAACAGTTGTCACCGGGATCTCAAGGAAAATCAACAGCCTCCACCACAGGAGAAGAGGAGGACATGAGCCACACCCCTTTCCCTCCTGACAGCTCTGATTAGTCCTTGTCAGGGAAACCCAAGAACCAATCAAAAAGTTTCAATGGAAAGCTGCTTTTGGAACTAACTCAGGTTTTTCTTTTTCAAACAGCAGAAATGAATGTCGCCGCTCACTTTTGTACATTAGTCAGGAATTTAAAACCAGATTAAACTAATATAGAGTGTTATACTTAGAAAAAATATGAACAGCATCATATCCATCTTTATTTTTGATAGTCATCTTATTAAAATGTCTGTACCTCCGCTTTGCGCTGTGCGAATTCACACAAATGATTTGGCATGAACCAGGTATTTCAGATGGATAATCGTGAAATAAAGGGCAGACCTCACAAAAACATGTCCAAGTCAATAATTCAGAAATGATTGAATAATTGCTTAAATGAAACCTTAAATAAAATCTTACATCTTAATATTAAATCTTCGAGTAAAATATCATAGTACATAATTGTGCTTGACCGGTTTTGTGAGATCTGCCCTGTGTGAAGCAAGTGCGTGAGAAAGACTTTTATTTTCTGCCTTAGCTAGCAAAGTGTCTTAGATTTGTACTGGAACAATCAATACGCGTCATGTTTACATATTGCAATAAGCCTGGATGTTGGTGATACTGGTGAAATGCATCTCTCTTTTGCTTTGTGATGAACTCAGAGCATTTATTCACCTGTACTTGGGAGAAATCATACTGACTGACTTTTTTTTATTTTTTCTTGACATTGTCGGAGACTTCTTCTGATTGTGATTTATACAGGCCAAGTGAATGTTAAATGCTGTGTTAATGCATATCTTACCTCAGCCTCCTTATATTATCAGTGGAAATATTGTGACTGCACTGTCATTAGTTAGTTACTGTAGGAAAGACACAGCGGCTTTATTCGATTATTTAATGCTGTGTATTTGTAAGGCTCGCTCTCATTTAAAGATCTGTGAAATTCTAGGCGAAGTCCAGAAGAGATCCATCATATTCCCATCTAGTTCTCGAAAACTACAGCCAAGACAAAAGGACATGATTTTATGATAATGTTTTATTTCTTTGCTTATGTAACATCAAATGAGAGAATAATGAGGTATCAGGTTTGTTGAAGCTTATTCTAAGAGGAGATCCTGACTAAATCGATCTCACTTTATTGTAAATAACAACTGTAAACTTCTTTTTAACCACTGTTATTTATTTGTAGCCACACAAACTGACCTCAAACTCTGTGATGTTGCGATGGACTCAGTTTGCTCTCAGTCACAACAAGAGCTAGATCCTTTTGACAATAAGTTCATAGTTAAATGTTATTATCTGTAGAGAACTGATTGACAGCTGGTGACTAGAATTCACAATGTTCATACTATGCTGAGAAGGATTTTGATGCACTATTTCTTTATTATTATTATTATTTATGGTCTTTTATGGCCTAAAATTATTATTATTATTATTTTTGTATGATTTATCCCCATGACTGCATGAAGTTCAGGTTTGTTCTCGTTTTGGTGGAGAGCAACTGAGCTGTCAAGCTTCACTGTGTTTGAGGAAAGCGTCTGGTCTTTGCCAAATGAAAGAATAATGAATCGTGTGTTTAGCTTTTTTGCGTATTTGACATAATCCTCAAACTGTCTCAAACTCAGTGGATAAAAACAAAACAAAACAAGCGTTTGTACCATTTTTTGCAGGAAAGCACAACCGGTGTGGTTTCAAGCTCTGCGTGTGTTTGAGCACTGGAATGTTACAGTGGTTGGTTAGTAACCTCTAAACTAACGGCACATCACCGCGCCACAAGAGTATTTGCTGTTTAGAGGCAAATTAATACCTCACAATGACCTTAAATGGTTTTAGTATGTTATTGCATGGAAGTAGGTGTTAGAATAGTTGGTTTTAGTGTTGGGTGGATGGGTCTTGCCTCAAACAACCTGCTGAAAACTTCAGGTTTTCAGTTTAAAGGATGTGAAGGTTTCTTTCTCATTGATAAGATAATTGTATATTACATTATCATTTCAATATTTTATTGTATTGTTTCTTTTTTAATCTTTATTTAAAATGAGAACAAGATACATAACTTGTTTTGAATCTATACAAATCTACCTCAGGGTGTGTTGAAATGTATTAAATGGACATTGTTACCAGAATGCTGTCCATTTAACTGTGTGTGTGTGTGTGTGTGTGAGAGAGAAAGAGATAAGTGGGTGTGTGCTTTTGTTTTATTTTTCTTGGTTTAATGTATTTAATTTGGGATGTGTGATTGCTTGCAATGTATCTGCACTGTTTAAACTCAGTTTTGGTCAAATGTGTGTGAATTTGTGGTTTGAATGTAGACCAACTCACAGAAGTGCAACTGTAAAATTGCTCCAGTATGCTTTTTTATTATTTTACTGTATTTTTTTTTTACTATACTCTGGGATTAACTCAGGAATATGTTCATTTCCTGTTTGGTTTTAATTAATGAAGATGATAATCAATGTTGGTAACTCTTATTGTTTTATTAGTAGAATTATTCTCTTTTTTTTGTTGTTTCTTGATGCTCAGGGCTCCAGATGCTGCACAAATATGGAGCCCTGCTCATGTTCAGTTAGTGTGTCCTTCAGTCATCTTGTGTTGTCATTCAGGTGTGGTCAGGACTGTTGGTTCCACTTGTGTTTGATAAAGGCAAATATTTTTAGTGTTCCCGTGACCGAAGAATGTAGCCACATTGAATATGGCAAACAAATAGCGTGGAGCTCGGTTTATGGAGTTTCCTCTGCTGTGATCCATGTTGAGTGGTTTCAGAGAGAACGCGTTCATGTTCAGTTCATCGTGACAAAGCATGCAAAGAATGATGTGCCCAAAAACGTGTTTTAGTGTTAACATTGACAACTGCTTTCTAGTGAATAAATATCTTTTTATGATTATGTTGGCATTGTGTTTCTTTCATACGGTGTGGTCTTTGGGCACAATTTTTTTAAATAAAAATTCCGAACAGTAGATAAAACATCTGGATTATCGTGATGTTTTTATCTACCGTTTGGTCACAGGAACAGTTAATGCTTACTCCTCTGCTCATAATATTACTTTATCCAGTGAAAAAGTCATAGAAATATGCACAGATCAAATTTACACGCCAAAACATTTGTGGGTGGATTTTGATGTGGTGTTCATGGGAAGAAAGGATGGAGGAGCCATATGAATGCAAGCTCAAAAAGTAACAAGGCCTTACCCTTGAAAGGCAGCAGAATCGACGGAATCTAATATTTAAACGTCGGCTGCGGAGGTTTTGCTGGACAGTCATTTTGGAGAAACGTTGGGCTGCTGGGGAATGAAGGGATGGTCAAACAGCTGGAAGGTTGGGTTATGATGGTGAAGAAATTTTCTCACCAGTTAATCACTGTGTATCAACAATGATAACGATATTACCGTGGGAGTGGGTTTCTTTATCTTGCTTTGCTTTTAAATAGCATAGAAGTGCTGTGCAAATTTTATTATTATTTCCAGACTAGTGGCAGTTCTGTGTCAATGGTTTGAATGCAATTTAAGCAACAACAAAATACAATGTCAAACACATTTATATGGGAAGTAGAGGAGAAGCGAAATCAAGTACCTGTAAAAGGTGGAACAGTTGCGATGTTCCAATCGTATTTTAAATATTTTTTTTCAGTTTAAAAGTCATTACTGCTGACTTGTAAAACATCTAATGGTGAATCAAAATGAAACTAAAATCACCGGTACAAGCCACTTTGAGACATCAAAGCCAGCCATAAACTACAGACGATCTGGCCGATGTGAGGTGCTCTCTGCAAATTTATGAGAGCTGAATGGCCTCTGACATCCTGGAGCTCACATCTCCAAAAATGTTCAAGCAACTTTTCAAATTTGCATATCTAAAGACCAAACAAGTGCATTCTCATCTCAAAAAAACCTCTTAAAACTACATTCTGTGACAAAAAAAAATTATTTAAAAAAATATATTGGATTTGGGCATCTGTTATAACACTTGCTATGAGAAATACTGCACCTTCGGCAATTCCATTTCACTGAAAAGGGCTCATCCCTGTCTTTAAAGGGTTGAACCCTCTGGAGTGAGAGCTTTGAAGGGTTGAAGGGTGTAGGGGACCAAACAACTGTTTCTTGAAGTTATCTTTCTGCATCATCAACCCATGCCTGTATGGAGGCGCCATCATCATTCAATGAATCTGTGCAAAAAATCATGGGGGCTGAAGTGTCCATCAGTTGTACCCTTCAAAATCTTTATTCTGAGGGGCCCATTAGTGGCCAGTTTTGAGCACTTTGGTTTTGACCCTTCAGTATAGTGGCCATTTATTACATTTTATGTCATAAATAACAAAGAAAACATGCAGAAAAAATAGAATTAGAATAGAGTTTCAGCTGATTCTTGGAGATGGCCGGATTGAGTTGGGCAGGTCATTCCTCCAGGAGGGAACATTTAATGTAAAAGTCTGTGAAAGTGATTTTGTGATGAACAGTAAAGCAATGTTCTAAGGCGTGCAATTATTTTCAGGGAACCACACAGCAAACGTAGTTCCAGGCAGCTCTTTGACCGCATTACAGTTTCATATCACTTCACCAAATAATTTCTATTATTTCTAAGGTCCTACAACAGCAAAATAACCCACAATGACACACACACACACACACACACACATATATATATATATATATATATAAAAACACCATTTAAAAGTTTACAAACACTTGTTGTTTCCTGAACGATCCCCAGTTTTTTTGTTTAGTTGTTTAGTTTTGTTTAGTTAGTAATTGTTCCTGAACAATTAAACTGCCCGCATGCTGTTCTTTAGAACAAGTCCTTCTGCTTTTCAGCATTTTTGCGTATTTGAACCTTTTCCAACAATGACAATATAATTTTGAGATCCATCTTGTCACACTGAGGACAACTGAGGGACTCATATGCAACTGCAGTAGGTTCAAAACTCTAGCTGATGTTCCAGATGGAAAAAACATGCACTAAAAAGCCAGGGGGTGAATTTGAAGATCAGGGTAAAATTACTTACAATTTTGTGTGTATATGCGTGTGTTGTTGTGTAATGTCTAAAGTTAGGTTTATGCACTATTGGCATTTCTGTAAAACATACATAATGGCATCTATAGTATAAGAAACATTTGTCATTCCACTTTTCTTTTCGCAAAACAGCTATGGCTCATACGAATTCCTATAGATGATGTAGCTTACTTAAAATGTGACAGTCTCCTGCTGAAGCTGCCACAGTAGATTTTGCTTGGCAGAATTCTACAGATGTGTGTGTCGTGAGAGAGAGAGGGCGGTGTTTCCCACTTACGGCACACTGCCCAATTTTACAAGACAGTCAAAGGGTGCGCGCAAGACAAATCTTTGACGCGGACGCGACGCTGAACGCGCGAGTGCGCGCACGGGCATGCGCTCACAGCTGCCTGAGAGAAAAAGAGAAAGAGAGAGAGAGAGAGGCGAGGAGCGTGTGCGGCGGCTCCGCGCTTATAATGGCTGCCGGGAAAAGCAGATCAGAGGGAAATCAGCTACATTGGGAATAGCGTCGTCCACAGGTATACGTTGCTCGTGTTAGTGTGTGTAAGTGTTTGCGTGTGCGCGCGCGCGTGTAGGACTCTTTGTCCCAGCGTGTGTGTGTGTGTGTGTGTGTGTCGTGCTGCTGCGCAGGTGCATGCTGCCGCTGGAACACACCTTTAACTGTGACTGTCACAGCAACATATGACAATCATATGTGTGATGGGCTGCTGCAGTGTGGAAAATCATGCTTGTGTAACGTTACAGCTGGAGAGGAGAGAACAGAAACAGACAAAACCGACAGGCCTTTTACAGAGCACAGGCACATGACTGCATTACAAACACACACGCGAATGTGTTCCTGCGATTTCTACTTAACTGTCCTCAGTCAGAGGGTTAAACAGTGAGTATGTAGCGCTAGCTTTGCCCTTTGATCGCTGTTTCCTCGTGTCAAGCTGCTTCCGCACGCGCGCACATACGCACACGTGTTGGCTGCGCTGTCGCGTTTGTTTACCATTTGCACTAACTGCGTTTTAAAATGTTTCTGAGCTCTCCGGTACAAAAGCGAGATGTTATTTCGAAAGATACCTCTTTAAGAAGCAGTGTCTTGCTATATTCTGTGCATAACGTACATGAGTTATGACTAATTTAGTGGCTTTTTCAATTAACTGAATGATTAAAAAAAAAAAGTGGAGTTTTGTGGCACTCGGATGTGTGTACGTTTTGTTTTTTGTTTCAGTCAAATGCCTTCTAGGCAATGAGGTCCTTTCCACTAACTTGTAATAAAATCTAAAGAGCAGATCATGGTAAATTAAGGCTAATGGCTATTCAAAGGGGCGTGGTCTTTCTGTATGTTCCGCCCTGCTGTCTTGTTTCTGTTTCAACTTACATATTATAGGTACAAGTAGTAACAGGTGATTTAATATTTGTGTTACATTTGGAAATAAAATAAGAGGCTGCCCTATGTCCAAACATTACATTTTTAAAGAGAGAAAAATCCCGGCTGGTCAATTCCCGCGGTTAAGCTAAATATTATTAACGTCCGGCACACAAAACCAAAGGCAATTACAATAGCAAAATGCAACTTCCAATCATAACTTGACTTTTAAGTGGTCTGAATATGAACTCATCAAAATAAGATGTTTTTATAGATAGCGTGACATTTTTGGACATTGAAATATTGTCGGTTATTCAAAACAAGATATTGGAAACCTCTTTTAGACAACTTATGCAGCAAATAAGTGAGAGAAAGCCCACCCTTGTATTATCTTGAAGAGCCAGACTATTGATAAGGCAATTTCATTATGTAGCTAACGTCTGGCCAAGCACCACCCACTAGACAAAGCAGCTGATATCTGAGCCACGAGAAAAGCGCAGTTGTTGTTTTTGAATTTTTTTTATTATTATACTTAAAGTCTGAAAATGAATGCTGCCACGATACTTGGTTGGTATAGGCCTACCTCAGATTTCAGCTTGTTCAAATAATGTTAATGGAAATGTACTTGGTTATGATTAGAGGTAACTCATTGGCTTATTCTGTGACGCTTTGCTAATTACCTCAAACAAAACGGAATAGCTTTAGAAGATAAATGGCTTTGAACGTCACAGATGTTGGTGAATTCTGTTGTGCAGTGGTCAGCCAGTGCAAGTGGAATTTGGCGGCTCTTGATAATTTAGAGTAGTGTATATATCGGACGGTCTGTCTGAGACTGAGACTAATTGTATAACAAGTGATGTCAAGAGAAACCTTATACAACAGCTTGCTGTTCTAATGGGCCATAGCAAATTTATTTTGTCTACAGTACAGTTGATATCAGCATTGCGTATTATATAGATATCAGCATCATGCCAAATGGATCCTTAGATGAGCTTAACAATTATCTGCTCCCATTGTCATCCCTGCTTTGGAATAAAAGTGAACTGATATTATGGCTGTAAAAATATTTTCATATAATGACCTTTGTATGAACAAAGTTGCCAAAAATTGTGTACTATTTTGTATTATGAATAATGTATATTATAAATAATGATAATAATAAACAGAATGGAAAAAGAATAGAGCAAACTAGTGTTAGAGGTCTTTTTTTGCTTTTGCTGTTTGTAAAATGAATAATAGAATCTAGATGGAATACAAACATTTTAGAGAAGTTTTTTTTTGTTAATAAACCAAGCGCTAAGTTAATAGTGCAAATCTATAAAGTTTTTGTGTACATGTGAATTTTGGAATGACATCATTATAATGAACGGTATGAAACATGGATAATATAAGATTATAGTGTCCTTAAATTATAAGTTATAATTAATTATAAAGTTATTAATTATTAAGTTATACACCTTTTTTAGAACTTGAAATAAAAGAAACATTATCTGAAGAGGAAGTATATAAAAACCTTATTTTATCTCTGTCTAAAGTACTAAAACAATTAGTAAACTAAATAAACTAAGAAAAACACCCAACAAAATAACTAAAACCTCATCAAAAATGTAAATAAAAATAGACAACTTGAATTCCAAAATATTAACAAAATCTAATATAATACTAAAAAAAAACTTTGTTGAAATGTGTGTGTGTGTGTGTGTGTGTATATAGTGTATATGTATAATGGATTATTGTTTGCTTTGGCCGTACAGGTGAGGAAGAAGAGGATGGTGAGCAGTCAAGCCAAGTACGAGCTGATCCAGGAGGTGGGCCGGGGCAGTTACGGAGTGGTTTACGAGGCAGCTGTACGGCAGACTGGTGCTCGCGTGGCTGTGAAGAAGATCCGCTGTCACTCCCCGGAGAATGTAGAACTGGCCTTGAGGGAGTTCTGGGCCCTCAGCAGCATCCAGAGCCAGCATCCCAACGTCATCCACCTGGAGGAATGCATTCTCCAGAGAGATGGCCTCGCCCAGCGCATGAGCCACGGCTCCAGCTCCTCGCTCTATCTGGAAGTATGTGTCAAACCTGCAAGCACAGCCAACACCAAGCCCATCAATTTAGGTTAACAATAGCTTTACAGCAGAGACATCAAACAACTTGGTCGCAAATAGGACTGCAAAAGGATTAATCGTGATCGATCACATTCCAAAATAGTTTGTTTACACATGTGTTGTAAATCTTTTATTTATATGCAAAAATACACACACACACAAATGTATATATAAAATATTTTGTGTGTATGTTTACGTGTGTGTTGTATAATATATTTTACATGAAGATCTAAAATTATTCTTCCTTTAGCCTAATATTTACATGTATGCGTGTGTATTTATGTATACATAATAAATATACGTTACACAGATATAAAATATGTAAACACAGACTTTTTTTTTTATGGGATTACTCATGATTAATCGTTTTGCAGCCCTAGTGGCAAATAAGAGAAAATGCAAAACACGACATTCATATACTAATACTGATAGAACTCGGATAAGTGAGTGTAATATTTCTGGACACTGTTGCTAATCAAAATGTGAAATAAATATAAATAATTCATTATCTGTACATTAGTGCTGTGCCTTCAATATCCTGTCATTTAAACAGCACTTACAGTAGTTTTTGATTTATTAATAGAGAGGAGGAATCATTGGTTGATTTAGGAGAAGGAGATGAGATTTAGTCTTTGAGCGCCATTTTAGAGGTGTTAAAAAAAAAAAAAACTACTAATAAATCTGGCATAGGAACATTTAGTTTCTTTGCACTTCTATCATTGCCATATAAAAAGATACAGGAATTTACATCAGATTATTAGAAAAAAAAATATAACTATAACTATTTGGAAAACTTTATGATTTGGGGAAAACGTCAAATCACCAGATGTTTTTTTTTTCATCAGTTTTCCACCGAATAAATGTATCTTGAGCTACACACATATAAATGAAGACTGCCATGCATATCATTATTTCAGTTAATTGCAGCATTTGCAATTAGGTAATCACATTAAGCCATGTTTTATGCTGGGTTTTGTGCAGCCTTGTTTTCTGGACTGTGGAAGCTTATGGAACAAAAATCCTGCCTAAAGTATTTGAAATAAAAAGCTTGTTGTATTCCACAAATCGAAAGAAAAAGCATTGCAGATAACAGTGCTTGCATTTTAATGCATTGTGTTTTCATGACTTGCATTTTTCTGCACTGCATTTTAAGGAAAGGAAAGGACGTGACATGTGGCCAGGTATGGTTTCCCATACTAAGAATTTTTGCATTTAACCCATCCAAGTGCACACACACAGCAGTGAGAAGTGATCAACCACGCACGCACACACACCGTGAACACACACCTGGAGAAATTGTGAAATTTTTCCATTTGAAATATTCACTACGTAAATATACAACATTACACAATGTTAAAATGCATTGCATAAAATTGCTAGCCATGAAAATAAAATGCATTAAAATGCAAGCGCTGTCAGTTGCAATGCTTCTTTTTTTTTCCTGATTTTTTTTTTTTATATCGGAGCTTTTTATTTCAAATACTTTAGGCAGGATTTTTGTTCCATAGAAGCTATAGAGCTTCATTTTTTTATTGCCCTTTATTAAGTTACATTAGTGCCAAGTGTTTTATCAGTAATTGGAAATGGAGAATGAAATCGTCCCTTGCACTCATTTTATTCTGAAAATCACACACTACATTGTAATTGCTACTTCTGTAAGCCTGAACTTCCCATGAAGACTTAAAGCCAGCATTACAGCATCTCTGTATAATTTTGGGTTAAGGATTATGTCCACCAGACACTGACCAGGCATGTTTCTTAAGAATAGATGGACTGTAAGCACAGCTTTTGGTGTAATTGACAGATTCATTGAATAAATAACTGGTTATTGAACAAAACTATCACAAGCAGTGCATATTTGACTGTTCTGACAGTAAGGTGAAGTACAGCACAGTAAAAAGTTGCCACACATACATCCTGCTATTCTATTAGATTGCTGTTGGCTCGTTATTCTGATGATAAACATAAAAAACAGCACGAATACAAATAATTATACAAGGCAAATGGCACTCTGCAATATAAGTGGCTGATTATAGCATTGTGTTCCATTTTGTGTTGGGTCAAGTCGCATGAAGACATGAGGATGTTATGACTGAGTGGAAGTGAGCCGGAGTGCAGAGCGAAACAGTAATGGGTGGTTATTCCTGGCCTTTGAGATGAGGTTGATTAGCACTCTTGCTGCTATAATTATAAGCTTGCAGAGGGCCA
This sequence comes from Enteromius unitaeniatus, assembly GCA_032359435.1. Classification (NCBI taxonomy): domain Eukaryota; kingdom Metazoa; phylum Chordata; class Actinopteri; order Cypriniformes; family Cyprinidae; genus Enteromius; species Enteromius unitaeniatus. The sequence goes on from JAUMHI010000064.1 coordinate 946,311, forward strand.
TTTGTCTGTTGACCTCTGTCTGTGCAAAGCCTTCAGCATCTTGTGTGAACAGATGATAAAGAGGAAACTTGCTTCAGATTTGTACTGAAATCCCCAAACTGCTTGTAAAGTAGTCATTGTCATTGCTTGTCACTTTTAACCTGTAAAGCCAATTTAACCCCGTTTTTCGTAGCCATTGTTGCTTGAATGTTACAGTTACAACCAGTCAAAAACTAAACAATGCTTGGCTCTTTAATTTTCCATGTAGTTTCACAGACTTTAATGTTTGGAAATGGTAAAAAAGACTCTTAGTTTTCTTCTTTCTTTCTTTTTTTTTTTTCTTCTCCTCAAAATGTATAGGTAAGCAGGCTTTGCCAAAGATCACATGCTCTTTGTGTGCTGTGGTTGTCCAATCAATGTTTTAATCATGTAAATATACAATTAAGCCAGGGTTAAGAAGTGTAGAGTGTGATTACATTTACTGCATTGACAAGAATTAAATTACCCTGTTCTTACATTTCAACTTTAAATTTCCCATTTGTTTCTTTTAGAAAAAATAGACTAATGTATGTGGCGAACAAACCTTAAGGTGGTCTGCAGTTTGGTTAATGATTTGGCTTAATCTAAAGAGAACACTCTTATGTTTTAAGAGCTTTTTGAGAAAGCGGCACTAGTGTAGAAATGTGATTCCCATGTGGAGGGTTTCAGGGGAAGGATGTGGTTAAATGTACCAACACATGACATGCAGCAGTAGCACACATCTTCTCTATGGACAGTGTTCTTGTTGCTGTGCTTCAGAGGAGATTGGTTTTAAGAGATGTGCTCTAATTGGTTCCCTGTGCAGACAGATGGTTCAGCGTTTCTAGGTTTGTGATCTGTTTTGCAATAGCATGCAATGGTGAGGAAAACAAACCCAAAGCTGGTTGTGTAATTGCATAACTTGATAGGTGCAGTCAGTATGGACTACCCTATCATTCTGTCAATATGATACTTGTTGAACACATTGTGAAGTCAAACCTTGGTATAAGGCACCAATACTTTTATAGCATGTATAAAGCTACTCTTAATACCCCTGCCAGCATAGTGGTGTGAAATTAATTATAAATACACTTACACTTTATGGTAGTGCAAAGTATAAAAATCTAATTCAGTTTGGCAGTTTTTTCCATTGTCTGTGTCTGCTTTTTTTGTTTTGTTTTGTGAGTACTACAGGTACTTTGTTCCATTCAGTCACAATACATCTTCCCATAAAATCTAAAACTTTAATTACGTAAAGGCACAATGGATGATATCAGGTAAAAATGGTAAATAAGTAAATAATTTGCACTATTGAGTCATGTTCCAAAATGACCTATTTATTAACTGTTAGCAGAGACCCTCTGTAATGATCCTCTCTGTCAATAATCATAGTGTCATTAATATATATAACAGCTTGCCAGGAGACAGTCAAACATTTACAAAGTTAACAGTAGCATTGGCTTTTTTTCATATCAACTTAAGAGTGTGAGCAGTGCAAAACTGCTGGATATATGGCAAGTAGGAATATCCTATATCCATGGCATCTATATCTATGGATTAGCATACTGTTAGCATAATATATTAGCATCAAACTCAATAGCAGCTTACTAGGTTTTGAAAAAGAACTGTTGTCTCTCTCGTATTTTGATTGATGTTGATTTGTGATTTATAGTCCTTTAGCGGCATGTGGGTTGTTGTGAGCCATTTTAAGATTTCAGTAACAGAGTTTGGCTTCATTCCCAGAACAACTTCTGTTTTTTCCTTCTAGATTTCCCCTAGGGTATCCCCAGAAAACAAATAATACTGGAATAGGATGAAATAACTGGAAGTTTGATTTTATTTTTCCTATTTGGGCTACAGTCGTGAATGATAAATCATGCAGTTAGTTGATGAAATGTGCCATTATTTTTCTAAGCCATCTAAAGATTTGCCCCAGTTGGACAATTAAAAAAAAAAGTGATAAAAGTCTGTTGACTTGAATTGAAGGAGGAATCAAAATCCTAAACGGTGTCCTAACAACCAACCTGAGCCTCTCAGCAACTTTATGCTAAATCCTCAATTATAACATCTTAGCAGCTGTGTAGCTACACCTTCATAGACCCTATGACACCTTGGCATCAAGGTGCCAAGTGTTGGACAGGCATGCTTTCCTGTAGCTTGAACATTAGAGAATGGTTTTAGAAATGGCAAGGTCATAGGTTTGATTCCCAGGGAACTGAACTTGTGTACCTTTTTTAAATGCAGTAATAAGTTGCCTTTGGATAAAAGCATTGATCAAATGTTTAAATTTCAATTAATTTCTTGGGAATTTCTCAATCCTGTTCACTTAATGTCTTGCACAACTTTGCATGCATTCAAGTTTAACTACTTTACTAAGGACTTTGTAGTAGTTACAAAGTCTTGTGTAAGGACTCTTTCCAGCCCTTCTGAAATGCTCCAAAAACTATGACAATCTGTGACTTCATAACTGAATAATGAGTTTTGAAATTGTAAGATGTAATGTAAGAGAATTTTGAGAACAAGCAATTTGCAGACAGGTGGGTTAAACTGGGAAGTGCCAAACAAGTGTGCAGGACATTGTTTGAAGTTAAAAATTCACATTTTAGACAATTGGTTTTAACTTTTTTTTTTTTTGTATTTATTTATATACACTTAGTTGGTGGAGACCTCCCTGAAAGGTGAGATCACATTTGACCCCCACTGCGCCTACTACCTGTGGTTCGTCATGGACTTCTGTGATGGCGGAGACATGAATGCCTATCTCCTATCCCGCAAACCCAGCCGCAAGACCAACACCAGCTTCATGCTGCAACTGGGCAGCGCTCTCGCCTTCCTCCATCGCAACCAGATCATCCACAGAGATCTCAAACCTGACAACATTCTCATCTCACAGGGCAGAACCCCTGCTGGGTCTCCCGAACCCACCCTAAAGGTGGCCGACTTCGGCCTCAGCAAAGTCTGCTCCTGTTCCGGCTTGAACCCTGAAGAACCGGCAAGTGTCAACAAATGTTTTTTGTCCACAGCTTGTGGGACGGACTTCTACATGGCCCCTGAGGTCTGGGAAGGCCACTACACTGCAAAGGCTGATATTTTTGCTTTGGGGGTCATCATATGGGCCATGGTGGAACGGATAACATTTGTGGATGTGGAGACTCAGAAGGAGCTCTTAGGGAGCTACGTACAACAGGGGGAAGATATAGTTCCATTGGGAGAGGCTCTGCTGGAAAACCCCAAGATGGAACTTCACATCCCGGCTCGGAAAAAGAGCATGAACGCTGGCATGAAGCAACTGATTCGGGAGATGCTGTCCGCCAATCCACAGGAGCGACCTGATGCCGTTGAGTTGGAGCTCAGGCTTGTTCGGATAGCATGCAGGGAACTCGATTGGGATACGTGAAAGGACAACATCTTGGAGATGGGGTAAACTTCTAGGACAATGGGCTTTGAGCTTGAAGTGTGAACACATTGTTTGACCTTTTCCCAAATGGCACATGGGTCTTTTGGTCTTCAGTTGGGATTGTCGGTGTAATCCTTAAGACCTTAAGAGAGGGATCTCAAACTCTGCTCCTGGAGAGATACCGTCATGCAGACACTTAACAGTTGGTTACACTTACAGACACATTACACTGGTGCATTTGATTGGGGTTGGAGACACCTGCTACCCATTTGGGAATTCAGTTTAGGCTCCATTCATTGAGCCCATGATTACCTGTGCTACAAAGTACAGACTTTGTAGAGGGAAACCACATAGGCTGGTGGTGCCATTTGGGACAGGGTCTTTGGAGTGGGTTTTTAGTGGGTGATTGCACTGGTCCTTTTTTTTATTTTTATTTTGTTTATTTTGTTTTTCTTGATACTCTCACAGTTAAGTAAAACTGATTCATTGATTATCCACAGCCTTTAAGATTTAAATGCTTATAATGTGTTCACCTTTTCACAAGCATATTGGGACTTTTATCAACAAGAGTCCAGATGGGCTTCAAGGTGTTTCACTAATGGAAAAAACCCTGCCAGATATCCACCTTTCTGACCATAAACCTGAACATTCCAGCACTAAAACAGATTAGCATGTAGACTAGGGCTGGGCTAAAAATATATGTTTGTAAAAAAAAAAAAAATAGCCTTCTTGAAAAGTTCAATATTTATTTATTTTTTTGGTGTCTGATTTGCTTTGTTTGCTCATGATTTGGAAGAAGGCAAGCAAAAGTGATCTACTGTCATGGCTAGAAAAACTGCGCTAAAATCAGTCGATATTCATCATGTTTTTTGTCACAAACAACATAATGAATATATTGTATATTTTCAAGTAACCGCCCAGCCCTGATGTAGTTTTAATACAGCACAGCAAAAAGACTTGTGGCTTCCATCTTTCTTGGGAACTCTTTAGTTCTCTATGAGAGCTACTCTCACCACAATCCTGGTGCTAATTCAACTTGTATTGCAAAGTGGAAAACATGCAGCAAATAACGGCTTTTTTTATACAGCCACCTTTTTTTCAGTCAATTTAAGAGCTTTTTACAACAGGATTAATATCTGTTTTTCTGTGCTTCACACTCAAAAGGGCTTCAGGGCGTTGTATTTTTATCACTCAATTAAAATGAAAACGGAAATTCTACAAAAACTATCAAGGCAATAGTTTATATTTGGACAATATATTCAGCAAATTATTCTGTAATGAACGGGTGAAATTTGAATCAGTGAGTAGTACGCATTTCAATAAAAAAAGAGTGTGCTGAACATTACGTTTCAAGGCACTTCAGACAGTGTCTGATAGACTGACACTTAAACAGGCATATTCTGTCTTTACCTCTTGCTGGACATTGATTTTTGCCGCTATAAGCGGCTGTGTGTATGTGTGAACTGTGTGTCCATTCCGGAGCACCAGGTGTAAAGTGATTTGACAAACAAAAAGTAGCCGTGTTCATTTTTAAAAACAGGCAAGCTGGCACTTTCAACAAAGATGGTAAAATGGGAATGGGCTTTTTGATTTTGCACCTTTTCCAAAGATTTGTTTTTTTTAATAACCTTGAATACCTTGAAATAACAGCTTTAAACAGTTAAATGAATGGAGTTTGCGATTTGTGTTACTTTTTTTTTGAGGAAATAGTATGGAATTTACTTTGTGCCATGCTGTCAAATTTGAACTTAGTTTGATGAATTTTGAAAAAGTAATTTGAAGAATGTGGGTATTCAAATAAATCCTGGTCCCGATTGACTGTTTGGTTTGGAACTACATGCAGGGGAGTAAATGTTTTGCCAAACTGTCTATTTAAGAGAATGTTGGTGATTTTAAACATATTAATTGCTTTAACATCATTTGTACCCTGTTGAAAGTACCAGCTGCTCCTTCTGACAGCACAATGACTCCATATTCTTTAGCTGACCAATTTAAGAATTTACTTAAGGGGTTACTCAACCCCAAAATGAAAATGTTGTCATTAATAACTTAAGCCCATGTCGTTCCAAACCTGTGAAAGCTTAATTTGTCTTCAGAACAAATGTAAAAATATTTTGGATGAAAACCGGTAGGCTTGTCGCATTGACTGCCAAGTAATGAACGCTGTCAAGGTCCGTAAAAGTATGAAAGACATCATCAAAATAGTCATCTGCCATCAGCCCTTCTACTCTAATGTTATGAAGCTGTAGGATTACAGATTAAAGAATCTGTTTTATATCTGCTGATCTTACATCCCAAAATAACATCATATAAGAAACTAAGGTGCAGTACATTATATTTAGGATGTTAGCATTAACGGTTTTGCAGCCAGAGCTTCCCGCCAGTTCCTGTGCCCTATTCTAAGTCAAATGAGGTTGATTACTGAGACTTTTGTTTTGTCACCTTTTGTTGTAACAGCTCTTGGTTGTCTTTTGCTCTAGTATTGAATTGGCTACGCCGATTTGATCAGGACTGGTGTACTGGGGGAAGTTTGCTAAACCTGTATACTTAATTTGCATTTGTTTCAACTGTCTCCACCTATGTAACTCCTCCCCCTTGAAACCTATATAAATTACAATGTGACTCTGCCTTAGTTAGACAAGTTTGACGATTGAAATGAGTCAGACAATTACAGATTACTTCGAAGGCTACAGCGCACGAACAGAGTCCTCAGAATAAAGAGAATTTTGCTTCCAAATCCAAAGTCTGACTCCAGGTCTTGTGAAAAAGTTTACAACAAAGCTACGAGAATGCTTTTTGAATAGAAAGAAAACTAAATAATTTCGCATTTTGGCACCAGAGTCAGTACTCTGCGTTCATTACTTGACAGTCAATGGGATGGTCACAAGCCTCCCGGTTATTTATCCAATCCGAGGACGAACAAAGCTTTTACAGGTTTTGAACGTCATGGGGGTAAGTGATTGTCACTCCTTTTTTTTGGATTGGAGTATTAAACTCTTAAATTAACTCATTGTGCTGGAATTGAGTTTACTAGAGATGCTATACACCTAACGATCTTCATATGAATGCTCAGAAGAACCAGCCTCGATTAAATACACGAAAACCTCGCATATTAGCACCGAGAGAGTTATTTACGCACTACAACAAACTGCAGTGTTCTAATGCATGCAACACCTCTCACCTTCAGGGAAAAGCGTACAGGGAGTGTGAACGGATAAAAACGTTGATGCTAACACACATACAAACACACACACAACCTTAAGCCTCTGTGAGTCGGGGATCTCACGTCTTTGACACACGATACCAGCGAGCTGAATTTGATCTCCACTTCACTGTGTCGTTTTTGCCTGGAATCCCAGGGTGCCGAATCTTACCGGTAATCCCTTTCGCCACACTCTCTCGACAGACTAACGCTAAGCCTGTTACGTTCCCGAGGAATTAGGCGAAGAAAACATTCTCTGGGACAGAAACTGCCATTCAGGTCAACGTTTTGTACGATTTTACAGGCACTTCAGACATGAGCCCTCGTGGCAGCAGAACCTCTGTCCCTTTAAACACAGGACACGTCTTTTTCCTAAGTGACAAGTAAAGGCATTAATATTTAATGCCGTGTGTGTTCATAGTTATTTTTTTTCCTCCATCTTGTCAAGTGGGGCATGCTGTAAATACCAGAACCAGCAAAATTTAATTCCAAGCAATGGCTTAAATCATCTGTCTCAAAGATTTTTTTTTTTCCCCCTTTTGTGGAAGCTTCTCTTCCAGCTGTGGTATTATGCTATAATCCACATTATCGCAAGAATAAAGGATAAAAGGATTATTTTCAAACAGCCACTACTTCCTAATCGCCCAAATATTGTTTAATCTTCATTTCCTTTTAGATTAACATAATTTATGCCTTATTTTTTAAAATCCCATTGCCCTTATGAGCACTTGATTGGGTCGTGTGTTTCCTGGATTTCTCAAAGGACAGAAATAAACTTGCCTGACAAGCGCTTAGATGTGATGGTTAGAGATGATTCTTTATCAAGTGTTGCCGTTTGTCAGTATTAATAAGAGAAGTTCATGGATGAGGTCTATGTGTCCTCCTCGCGATGTGTTGTAAACTGTATTGAGTTGCGCAGCTGTGAAGCCGACATGCAGATGAATGTCATTGGAATGGAAGACCCGATGGAAACATTGTGGGGAGAGAAGTTACGTTCACATTGCAGTGGCATGCGTCCCAAATCTGATTGCAGACTGGTTCAGTGTGAACGGCAAAAATCCCACTGAGTCTGCTTAATACAAAATATTTAGACAAGCCTAATGTATTAGTGTGTGAGTATATAATGTGTATGTGTGTGTGTATGTATGTATGTATGTATACATAATATTGAGTGTTAGTATGTACTGTGTATATTTATGTATGTGTATATATAAATACACACATGCAGTATATTTTGGAAATATTTATATGTGTATATACTTATTAATTTATATTATATATAAATACATTTAATATACAATTAAATTTTTCTTAAATATATACATGCATGTATTTATATATAATAAATAAGCACAGTACACGCAGAAACAAAGCTAATCATTTGATGGTGTGTGTGTGTATATATGTGTGTGTGTGTGTATGTGTATATATATATATATATATATATATATATATATATATATATATATACATATAATACACATACACAATAGTCAACATTCGAAGTGGATCAAAACCTTTAATCAAAGTTGTCAAAGAATAAGTATTGAATAATTATTATAATTATTGGTAAAGGTATAGGTCAAGACTAGGAATTGTTTTTGATTTTAGGACAACTTTGATGAAACGTTTTGATGCACTTCGAATGTTAACTACTGTGTGTGTGTATATAATAGTGCTGTCAAATGATTAATCAAGATTAATGATCACATCAAAAATAAAAGTTTTTATTTACATAATACAGGTTTATGCTGTGTTTATTATGTTTATATTAAAACACACACGTACAGTTTACATTTTGAACGTATTTACATGTAAATGCATTTATATATTTATTTTCTCATATTTGATATTATATCTAAATATATTTAATATATAAACATAACATTTTCATTAAATATATACATGCATGTGTTTGTATTTATATATACGTAATAAATATACACAGTACATACAAATATATTATAGAAAGAAAAACTTTTATTTTGATGTGATAAATCATGATTAATCCTTTGACAGCACTAAAATATAATATGGACACAGACTTATTACCGAAAGTGTATAAATGTGTATATTAATGATTGGAAGTGCAACATTTCATATTTCATATATACTTCCCTTAAAAAGCTTGGGGTCAGAATGTGAAAAGAATACAGTAAAAAAGTTAATGTTGTAAAATTATTACAATTTAATAATATATTTGAGAACTGAAATATTTTTCAGAGACTCAAATTCATAACACCTGTTATTTTATTCGTATTAATTTAAGTCTTTAGTGTCTCTTATGTTTAATTTATTGCATTCTTGATGAAAAATAAAGAAATGTGCTGACTCCACACTTTTAAACGGTTGCGTAATTTCATTGAATAATTGAATGATGTCAAAAGAAAAAACTAAAGGTAGGATCAGATATGAGTCAGATTTTATTAAAGGGATTCTCCACCCCAAAATAAAAATTTTGTCATTAATCACTTACCCGTAAAAGTGTAGTTCGTCTTCAGAACACAATTTAAGATATATTTTTGATGAAAACTGACTTGTGAATTCTCCATCTGCTATCAGTGATAGAGTCGCTCTTTAAAAACCTGATTTAAGCAGAAAATTGCATTTGGGCGCTTTATATTGCAGTGTGAACGGACTTCTTTTAAAAACTAACAACCCAAGTGTGTTTTATAGGTGTACCTGAACCTGACTTGAGTTTTCCCTTCCAAACTAATAAAAGCTGACCCAAAATAATTGGTTCCCTCAGCAAGCTCTTATGTACTCTTCTGTACATACTGTACATGTACGACTTCTGGATGAGTGCTGGCTTTGTGTCGTGTGCTGGGCTGATGTTGTAAGTAGTGTGCTCACATGATTACAGCCCTTCTGTGTGTTTCTGTGCTGTTCCAGTGTGATGATGATCTGATATACTGATATGAAAGGTGAACGTCTTATGTGTGTAAAAACTGGGAGCACAACTGTATTTGAATTTTGTAACAAAGAAAATCTGGTTTTAAAGAAGCACTATGAAATATTTCCAACAGTGCCGTGCTGACAGCCTGACCTTATATACGATCAACTACTGGGAACTTGGTGGTGATGCACTGTGACTTGAAAAGTGCTTTTATTTCACTTTTTTTTTTCATTTTGCGTCCTTGTAAATGATTTTGACATAAACAGAATTTCACGAGAAGGGATTCTTTGAAGTGAATGTGTAATTTATTGTTGGGGTTGGCTTTATTAATAAAACTTTTACTTGAATCATGTTTTATTGAAGTATTGATTTGTTGAGAAAAGCAGAGCAAGACTGTGCTGGCCAACGTTGTGTTTTAATTCGCTGTCTATACCAACCAATTTTTTTTTAACCATTAACAATGAAATTTATAGTCCCTTTATAAAACCACAAATACAGTAAAGGTACTGTGTTGTGTGTGTGCTTTGTATATTCAAGTGTATATAAATGCAAACGCATATGTGTATATATTTAAGATAATGTTGTTTACATATTAAATTATTAATATATAATATAAAATATATGAATATATATGCATGTCAATGTTTAAAATACGCGTGCGGTTACATATAAGAAATACAGTAGACATGTAACCAAAAACACACATTTTGGACATGATTAATCATTTGACACCACTAATAAGTGTAATTTTGCCATATGTAATATTAAGTGTTTTGATCATGTATGTAAAACACATGCAATATATCAAGTGTGTTATGAGTAATTACCATAATGTTGTCATAGAATTTTTCATAACTTCTGTTATATAGATACATTTATTATATTATAAATTAAACACATTAAAGTGACAGTTCACCCAAAAATTAAACTTTGTTTTTCCAAACTTATAAACTCAAAAGAAAAAAATAAGATATTGTTAATATTTTGGTTACTGATACTGGTCCGAATGTTACTTTTATTGGGTAAACCATTTCATTAATGCTTAGACGTGTTTTATAGCACAATCTGACTGTTTATTTATTTATAATTTTTTTTCAGGGGGAATCAAATGTTATGTAACTTGCATCATTATTATTGGTTTTCAGTTTCCTATTCAATAATTCAATGAGGTTTCGCTAAGTAACTACTTAAGCAATTAAAGAAAAAGTAACAGTTAAAAAAATAAATAAATAAGTTGGTTCTTTGACATTACTAGGCTTTTGAAAATGTTGTGTTTTGCGCTTTTTTAATTGTGCATTTAATAACATCTTTTTTTTGTTAACAAAGCAAACTTGCTAAGCCACAAAAGCTGACAAATCATATATTTTGGAGTAATATTTGGAGGCGTTACAATAAGTTAAATGGTGTAAAAGTAGGCATTAAAGCACCTTGTTTGGATGCCATCATTTAAAAAATAAAATAAAAAAATCAGAGGAATGCAAAGGCCAATCATACCTGCGGGAGATCAAAGCAAGATGTCATGGCGTTCATTTTACATGGCATAACATTAATTTTTAAAGGAAATAATAAGAAAAAATCATAAAAACCAAATACTTAAGCTGCGTTAGGTGTCAAACGGGCGGACTCCGGATCCCACAGTCCTCAGCGAGATCTGCTAATGTTTACCCAGTGTTCTCCGCGACTGGTTAAAATGGCGGCGAGCGCAAGCACAGATACAGCTGTCTTCGACTGCCCGTCATGGTGAGATGAGAAATTAGGTGCATCATTATTGCAATTAAAATAAAAACCCTGCATGCGCGTGTGTGGAGCGGATGCGTGGATTATGACAGCCATGAATAAAACGATGCAAATCAATCCTGTGACGCACACAGTAACTCAATACAGTACACAGCAGCAGATCTATCCATTCTGCATAACTACCTGCATTAATAACCTGACAACATTATTATCCCCTTTTATGTCTCATATCTATTATAGCCCTATTGAAATTCTGGGATGTGATAAAGCGATTCCTGTTTGTTGTTGAATGAAGGTATAGATTTAATAAAATACACAGACTAATCTGCTTTTTTTCCTTTAAGTATTATGATTTATTATGATCTATATGAAGCTCTAGTCAATATTTTAAATAAAGCCACGCGTGCATTTGTGCATAAAGTATATGGAAATTGAAGGTTTAGGAAACTGAAGGGGGAATTAATGAATTTTGACATATTGATTGTTAATTTAATTTAATCTCAGGGCAGGAAAACCTCCACCTGGACTCCATCTGGACGTGGTTAAAGGAGACAAATTAATAGAGGTAAGACGGTGTTAAATGAGCAATAATATAATAAGTAATATAATGATGATTTATAGTCTCTTACCTGGTAGACTTGTTCCCTTTTATATAAATATTCTGAGACAATAAGAGTTAGAAAATAAAGGTTCAATCAAAATAGGAAAACGTAAATATTTACTACATAGTTATGTTATTTGCTATGCCTGTAATAGCTATAGAAAGAAATAATATATAATTAATCATATTGGTTTTTTTTAAGTTTCAATTTAAATGTAATCTTTAGACATTCATGATCTGCTTTATAATATTAAATAATATATATTTAATATATATTCCATTAAGATTCCTATGTATATTAATTATGTATATATAAATACACACATACAGCATACATTTTAAAATATTTGCATGTATATTTACATGTTTATTTATATTTTTATGTTCTTATATTTCGTTTATTTGTATATAATATATGTATTAGGGCCTAAAAACAACATATTTCTTAAAATACATACATGCATGTCTTTGTATTGTATTTACATATACTTAATAAATACACAGTATTAAATACACTGCAAACTTAAAAATTTAAGATTAAAAGTTTTTTTTTTTAACTAAAAACAGAAAAACTTGAAAATCTCTGAAACTTTTGTGTGTATTTATTTGTTTGTGTTCTACAGAAATAAGTCAGGGTAAATTAATCCTGACATGATTTTATTTTTGAGTAATCGAACAGCCTTTTTTCAAATTGGCTGTACTATCAGTTTTAAACCTTATTTAATGATTAATGAACATCAACCCTTATTATAGTTCATAGTTAATAAGCCAGAATATAGCATCTTGTTGTGACCTGCAGAAGCTAATCATCGATGAGAAGAAGTTCTATCTGTTTGGGAGGAATCCGGATCACTGTGACTTTACGATAGACCACCAGTCGTGCTCACGGGTGCATGCGGCGCTCGTCTACCACAGACACCTCAAGAGGGTGTTCCTCATCGACCTCAACAGCAGTGAGTGCTCAACAAGTCACATCCAACACGTTCTGAACCCAGTCTTTCCCATCTCATCTTGATTCGTCCTTATTTAGCCCATGGCACATTTCTGGGCAGAATCCGGCTTGAGCCCCAGAAACCTCAGCAGGTGCCCATTGACTCAACCATGTCCTTCGGAGCGTCCACGCGCGTCTACACGCTGAGAGAGAAACCACAAACACAGAGCAGCTCCAGCACAGGAGACAGCAAAGGAGTGGAGGATGAGGAACTGAAGGGGCTGCTTGGACTGCCAGAGGAAGAGACTGAGCTCGAGGTGTGTGTGTGTGTCTGAACTCTGGTTGAGTTTACATGGAATGACTCAAAAGCCTTAGACAACTGTATATACCACAAGTATATGTACAAGTCAATGATGTTTAGCGATGGGTTTTTGGCTCTATATTTTTTGACTATATAGTAGGAATATTTTAATCAGATATGTATGTTATACAGGTGCTGGTCAACGAATTAGAATAATTTGAAATAGTGCAATCATTAAATTCTTTGAATGCATTTTTTTTGCAGAAAGCAAATCAGGTGTTCACCGCACCTGTCCTACTCGTTAGACTAATCACAGAACTCGTTACCTG
>JAUMHI010000064.1:959801-975905 GCA_032359435.1 Enteromius unitaeniatus
AAAAAAATGCATTCAAAGAATTTAATGATTGCACTATTTCAAATTATTCTAATTCGTTGACCAGCACCTGTATATAAAGGTGCTTACTTGAAATCCTCTTTATAACATATTTAATGCAAAATACAGGTAAATATAACTTTCATATGCATAATTTCTGATTTTCTCCATCCAGAACCTGACAGAGTTCAACACGGCTCACAACAAACGCATTTCTACACTCACCATTGAAGAGGGAAACCTGGAAATCCAGAGACCCAAGAGGAAGAGGAGGAGCTCACGAGTTTCCTTCAGTGAAGAAGAGGAGATCATAAACCCAGGTACTCACTAGATGTGAATGTAGAATATATGGTTTCACTTTATTTTGATGGTCCCTTTAACGTGTTCTGTTGATTATACGTAACATTGCAACTACATATCTACTAACTCTCAGTAGAGTGCTAGCAGAGTATTAGTAGACTAGTAGGGTTAGGGTTAGAATAAGTTAATATGTTCTTGCAAAGTTACTTATAGTCAGTAGAGCATTTTTTGGGAGACCATCACAATAAAGTGTTAGCAGATATTAATTAGAGAGTGTATTAATATTCTAATGATAGTTAGTTGACATGTAGGTGCAAAGCTACTTATTGTCAACAGATTGTTCAAAAGGGACCATTAAAATAAAGTGTTACCGAATATATATATATATATATGTGCACTACTGTTCAAACGTTTGGACTCAGTAAGATGCTTTTTAAAATAAATTAATATTTTTATTCAGCAAGGATGCATTAAATTTATCAAAAAGGTGACAGTAAAGATATTTATAGTGTTATATAATATTTCTTTAATATTTTATATTTCTATTTTAAATGAATGTTGTTTTTTTTACTTAACACAAAATGCTAAAAAAATGTAAAGTATCACGGTTTCCACAAAAAAAAATATGAAGCTGTTTTCACCACCAAGCCATCCTAGGTGTGTATCACTTTCTTCTTTCAGACAAACACAGAGTTTTAAAAAAAATTATCTTGGCTCTCCTTTCTGACTCGATGTACGACGTACAAAAACCCATTGATCTGCTTCAGAGGACATGTGATAACCCACCCCTAGTTTTACAATGCAGTACTTGGATAGATCCGATTTATGGAGATTCTAAATAATGGCCACTGTCCACCAGCTTGGAAGAGCCAGGATTAAAAAAAAAAACTGAGTGTGTTCGTCTGAAAGAACAAAGTTGTATACACCAAGGACGGCCTGGGGGTGAGTAGTTTATGATGTAATTTACATTTTTGGGAGAACTATTCCTTTAAGTAGCAAATCATCATGTTATCATGAATAATTTTTGACTTTGTTAAATGTGTTTTCTCTGCTCGCAGAGGACGTGGACCCGTCTGTAGGACGCTTCAGGAACATGGTCCAGATGGCTGTGGTTCCTATTAAGGTACGATGACTCTTGTTTTAGCATGTCGTCATTGATTTTAATGGATTTGAGAACAGTCATTCTCTCAGTACAGCTTAAGTTGTTTGTTGCATGGCGCGCGAAAAGGAAATTGTGTAATGCAGGGGTAATGGCTTCTAAAAGGCTTCCTCGTCGTCTGACTCTGATGTCTGAATGTGAAGGAGCTTAGATGGACTCAGTAGTCTTGCCACCTACACTCAAACCAAAGATTATTCAGACACCAGAAACAATATTTTTGTACTAGTGGTTGCAGGACACTATAGTTCATTTATGGATAGCATAGGATAGGAAAATAAATTAAACACTTTATGATGTTTTGGTTTATCTTTAATTGCTAATGCATCCTTTTTACACCCCAGACAAACAAAATGAAGCATTGCTAGGTAATTTGTTGACCTAAATTGGTATAATCTAATTCTATACTTAATTTTAACAGCTGAATAATTTCGGTTGATTGTAATCCATTATGTACCTTTTTTTCAAAGGTATCCCAGTTACCCAGTCATAAGCAGAAAAGGGGGTATTTGCAATAGCCAATAATACATATTGGTCAAAATGATACATTTTTCTGGTACTCCAAAAATCATTAGGGTATTAGGTAAAGATCATGTTCCATGAAGATATTTTGTACATTTCCTGACATAAATATATCAAAAATTTAAGAGAAGAACTTTAAGTTTAAGAACTTTATTTGGACAAATTTAAAGATGATCTCAGGGTTGTTGGTTTTTTTTTTGCACCTGGATAGTTTTAGATTCATATAGTTGTATCTTGGCTAAATGTTGACTTAACAAACCATACATTCATGAAAATATTATTTATTCAGCTTTCAAGTGATGTATAAATCTCAATTGAAAAAAATTGACACTTATGACTATTTTTTGTGGTCACTCTTTGTTCTGACACAATTTAAATTCTTGTCCATTACCAGTGGTTCTTGAAAGTTCCACCTCTGAAAATTTCGTGCCACCATAATGACCAACATTAAAACACAGCAGCGGAGTAGAGATCTACAGCTATGCGCAGTTTTATTCCTAATAAGATTATTTAGTATTGAATTTGACTTTAAATATTGTAAATACAGTTGGAGGTGTCTGAATACATTTTGGTTTGACTGTAGGACGGTAGTAAAATGCATTTATTTTTTAAACGTCTGTGGCACAGAAGAAGAAGCTGGAAGGGCACAGTACACTGGGTTTGGAGGAAAGCGTAGCGCGCCGGTTACAGAGCTTCCCGCTGAGTGCCGGGCTTTACGGAGACCTGCCACCCGCCAGCCACGAGGCCGCAGGACAGGGCGGCACAGCCCAGGGCTCGTCGGCCATCACCGGAGGCATGCCCTTGCCCTTCCCCAACCCTGCCCCGGAGGTGGACCTCTTGCCCACAGCGGTGCAGCCGCCCGCAGTGCTGAACCCCACTCCTGCTCCCGGACCCTACTCAGCGGAGCCGCTCAATGAGCCACGGAAGAAGAAGTACGCCAAGGAGGCGTGGCCTGGGAAAAAGCCCACACCCTCCCTGCTGATTTAACACGGGACACACAAACTGATCTGAGGATTATGTCTTGGAGTTATGTTTGCAGCATTTCTGATACATACTTCAAATTAGTGCTGTCAAACGATTAATCACGAAAGGTTTTTGTTTGCGCAATATATGTGTTTGTTCTACTGTGTATATAAATACACACACATGCATGTATATATTTAAAAAAATATATGTTTATATATATTATATATATATAAGTGTGTGTGTAAATACTTTCAAAATATGTGCTGCATGTGTATGTATTTATATATACATAATAAATATACACAGTGCACAGACATATGATATGTTAACAAAATTTCTCGTTAGACAGCATTCATATTCCTAACTCTACCATATGGGTTACCTATTTAAAAAAGCTGCTGTGTTTGAAGTTGACACTATACACTTCGGTTGTGTCTGTTTGGGTGAATATAACAAAGACTTATTTGGTTTTTATTTCACCCTGATATCGTAAAAAAGTTTGTTTTCGCATTACAAATGATATTCATTACAGGATAACACATTCATGTAGAGGAAATCAACATAATGCAAAGAAGTCTTGGTAACACTTTGCAAAAAGATCCTGGTATATAATGCATGAGCTAATATCAACTTACGATGAGCAATATATTTGTTACAATATTTGCTACGTTTACATTTTCAGTTTCAGTTCATAGGCTCAGGTCCATTATAGATAATATTAACAAATACTTTTATTTATAATATATAATTTTTATCTTAATGATGTTTTAGCAAATGTTTAACTTAAATAAGATATTTGTTATTTCAGATTGACTCACCACTAATGCACGTATTTTATGAGGTCTGTAATTCGTATGATTTCACTCGTATGATTTTGTGCGATTTGTCTAGACCCCAGTGATGGGTAGGACATTCATAAAGTGCGTCATACGAATTCATACAAATTAGCTACCTTGTAATATGCGTACGAATATCAACAAACGAAATCTTATTGTAAAGTGTTACTGAAATCTTTCCGTTTCTTTATTTGTAATAACCAGGATATGTTCCTAGAAATGGTTTCTTGAGTTTTCCCCTGGAAATGTGTCATTTTGTGTTTATAACACCTCATGTTACAGGTTGAATGTTTCAGGCTTTTCTGAGATGAACCTCAGCCAACTACAGACGGAAAGCTTGGCCTGTATTCAGTCAATGTGAGTAGGTGGTTTGGGTAAATGCGTTTTCACTCACTTTAAAAACACAGTCTTGTTGTTTTCAGCAGTAAACGCTGTACAGCAACCACTGCGTTTTAACAGAGACATGTATTTAATACATCGATTTTGCTTTTTTTTGAAAGCCTGGGAGCTTATTTGCTTGTCAAAATGGCCACACAATTTTCAACTGGAAGTTAGTTTTTAAAAAGACGTTTTCCTGTTATGTATTTTAAGTACAAACCAAACCAAATGTTACATTACTAAACATTATGCTCCTAAAGTTGGAGTTGCGAGTTTAATCTGTTTTCAGGAGGCGGACTGTATTACATTCAGGACATTATGAATTGTTTGGGAATACTGTGGCTGTGTCGGTTTATAGAAGGAAATGCAAACACTGACGAAAAGAGGACAAAGATCATCTGAATGTCTTGTAATGTGAAATGTTTTGTTAATGTTTTTATATGTATTTTTTTATATCTGAGTTAAATGGACTTGTGAGTGAAAAGCACAGATGAAAAGTCTAACCGTGAGGAATTATTATTGGATTATTTGTCTAATAAAAAGTATTCCTTACTCTTAAAATGACTGGTAGATTTTCTTTTTTAGTTGTTTGAAAAATGTTAGCGCTTCTGTGATTGCATATGCAGTTTTGGGTGGTTGAAAAGTTAAAAATGTCTGTGCCTCTTATAGGAAATTAATAAATAAATAAACAAAAATAGTATTTGAAATTACTGGCCAGGCTCTTACTGACTAGCCAACCATTGTTAGGCTTTATTTTTTATTCATTAACCAGAATATTTATGTATTTATTATTGAATTAATTTTTATGAGCCTTTTGACCAGAAAATCAATGTATTTATTTATTACCTTTTTTTGACCAGATTTTTTTGTTTGTTTGTCATATAAATGTTATTTTTTTATTTTACAGTTTTTCATTATTTATGAAAATCGTAAAGCTGATCACTTAGAAAATGTCACAGCACTTTAACAAGTTTAATTTAGGTTATCGCACTTGTAATTATCGACTCGTTTTGTTTTGTTTTAATGACTCAACGCTCTTCACCATGACATTTATGACTGATGAACAGTTAGAAACCATAAAAGCCTTCAGCACAGAGTAAGTAACGAGGTTTGTCCACTAGAGGGTAGTGTGGGACAAAGCTGTCTATGGGGGCCTCGCACACAACCCCAATGCATGATATGAGCATATGCCAAAATATAGGAAAAATAGCATATGGAAAGATCTTTTATAGATATTGAGCACAAGAATCCGTCAATTAAAACCTAACTTAAATATGAAAAAGAAAGACGTAAACATGTTTGATATATGCAGTCTATTGCTGTATATATGCTAGGATACCGTGATTATTTGGTTTCTGTGTCTCTCGGTTTCGTCTGACCTGTCATTGTTTCATGGAGTGTCTTTATGTCCCACTAGGGGTCTCTTGCACTCCTCTATGACTGTAGTGTCTCACTGGCGCGGATAAATGGCACCTCATTAATCAAATGTGCATGAGTGCGCTCAGGTTGCCATGGCAATAATTATCAGAGCTGCCTAATTAACTTTCTCAATTGCTTAATGATATACGACCCTGTGAACTCCCCTCTGTTTCTTCCCTCTCTATAATTCAGGCTGGGATTTTTTTTTCTCTTCATTTTTTTTTCTTTTTCCATTCGCGCTGTTAACCCGTGACCACCATTTTATGAGAATAAAACAGGAACAGATTGATGTTAGAGTTGAGTCCACATCCAGCTCTGACTTTCTGCAGGTGGGGAAAATACAGCTAAAACGATCAAATGTGGGCTATGCAGCTGTCCTGTGAAATGACATATTCTGTTAGGAAGAAGTCTGTATCTTGTGACAGATCTGTTCATTTACACAAAGCAGCAACAATCAGTTAAATTCGTCACTATGGAAACCGAAAAAGTGATTTCAATTGCTGCCAAACGATTAATTGCATCCAAAATAGAAGTTTTTGTTAAGATAATATATAGGCTATATGCACTGTAACCTAAACACACACATGCAGTGATTTTGATAACATTTTTCTTAAATATCCTGCACATTTATATGTAGGCTAAAACAAAAGCAAAAGCAAAACAACACACACTTATTTAAACAAAAGTTTTTTTAGAGATGCGATTAGTTGTTTCTCAGCACTAATTGAAAAGCGTCACCACCCCTATAAAGCTTGCCCACTTCTAAATCGTCATATTGAGATGGCTTTCAGTGAATTGCCCACAGCCTGCATATAGACCACCAATATTTACTTTGACTTAAAATATGTGCTTAAAGTAGCCTTTGAGATTTTCAGTTAAAGTTTAATCATTTAGCAACATACTCGAATGTTTACGGTTTACAGGTAAACAGAAAAGGCCTATTTATTTACGTGTTGTATATTATTTTATTTTTTAAAGTTATTCAGCTTTTCATTTGACATATTTGGACTTTCTAATTAATTATTAGCTTTTCATCAACTTATAAATCCCATGCAGTTCCATCGTGAACTGAGAAACCATGTAGGAGTGGAAAAAACAAAAAAACAAAAGAATGTATTTGTGGGTCTGTAAAAAGTTTTATAAATAGGCATACGTTTAATAAAATATATTTGAAAACAACAAACAAATACATAAAAGTGAATTCAATTAGTAATCATAAAAATAAATGTTAACTGTTGTCTTATACTTTTATACTTTTTGAAAATAAAATTGTAGTTTAAGAACATGAAAATGTCTTCATGATGTCTTTAACAAAACTTTTTATTTTGTTTAATTACGTTTTTTTTATGCAGTAGCTATTTCCTGTGAATGTGCAAGACTGCATATTCATTAGATGCTATCAGTAAAGTCTGAAGTCACAATACACCAAGTCCTAATGCTTTATCAAATGCCAAAAAGAAAAGAGTTCTAATATAAACGGTGTGCTATACAGAAAAATCATGATCTCCGTATACCAAAATCTCAGATGGCCTGAGAGTCATCTTTTATAAATCATTAAAATATTGGTGTCCAGGAGTGCTGAAGTGTAGGCCGACACCAGTTTACTTTAGATGTGTGGTATAAATAAACAGCACTCATAAATATCTGTTGAGCCTAATATTCTCAGTTGAAGCAAGTAGAAGTTGTTTTCTCTATGTGATTACTTAATGATTAACAAAGATCAGTAAACGGTAAAATGATTTGTGCTACAAACCAGTGTGTATTATTAGTTATTATTTTACATTATATAATAATGTAAAATACTATTGTAACAAGTACCAATTTGTAATGTCTGTTTTTGTAAAGCTAAAGTAACTAGAATAGCTGAAATTAAAACAATCTGATTTCATTTTACAAGCTTTTTACAAGCCATCAAACTAACAAATATTTCATGTGAATGTGCTGTGTTAAAAAATGTGTTTATTTCATTAAAAATAGTTTAATAGTGGGTAGAAAACAGATATGCTGTCAACGTAATACAATGTAAATACTTTAAAACAATATTTTGCAGTGTATTAATGAACATACATCCATTTTCCCCATTTTAATTTGTCCATACTGTAGTTACATTAAATCAGATGATGAGTCTTAAACCAAACTTTAACATTGTTTTTTCTTGGTTTTCAAAAAAAATATCTAGCATGGCAAAATATCTAGCCTGTATCTGCTTCCTCTTAAAGTGATCATACAATCTGAGTTCCGTGGCATCAGAAAGTTTGAAAACTCCCATGCCCTCTTTATAATGTCTCAGGTGCATTGTTTCCATGTGACTTTAATCAACTTTCTATATTTCTAAAACAGCAGAACCCGTTAAAGGTTCATTCAGAGATGCATGAATGTCTGTGCTAATCAACAGTAATCCACACATACAGTACAGGCATTATCCTGAAACAGCTCTGTAATATTCTTTTGATTCCTCCGGTGAACACTGATATCTCGACTCTCTGTAACTGTGTGTGTGTGAGTGATGCGAGCGCCTGGGGCTGCAGGTGACCTCGCGTGACAGGTTGAGTGAAGGGGCCGGTGAGGGCCTGTCATCTCCTGTTCACTCACTCAGTGTCTGACGCAGCCAGGCAGAACTCTGCACAACACCTGCTGACACTCCACTGGCCCCGTGCCTTCATGTCATACACACGCCGTCAGGATGCACTCGCGAGGTTACGCGCCTCTCACACACACACACACACACCACTGCCAGCACGTCACACTCCATCTGTACGTTCTGTCGTGTCCCGCTCAGAGGATCTTCTCACAACGCACTTATCCGGCCTCCTGAAGTCTGTAATATTTACTTGCATGCGTTTTCTGTCTTTGCTTTCTATGGCCAGAAACATACTGTAAGTAAATACACAGATGTGAATGCCTGGGGAGGGTTGATAAAAAGCCTGAGCCATCAAACCAAACCTTAACGTATTTTTATTGAATACCAAGAAAAAAAAAGACCTTTCTCTGTGACAGCCCTAGCAAAAAACAAACAAAACAAAAATTCAGTACTGGGTTGAAGACTTCTATTGTTGTTCAGTGGATTTTTTCCTTTGTTTTAGTACATTGTGGCCATGTTGTACTAATTTGTTCCCCTCTTTTGCACTAATAGGTTTATCTAATAAGTTGACTCAACTTAACTGATTGAGTAAACTCGTTCCCTCAGTTGAACTGATTAATGAGTGTCTTAAAACTTGTATGCTTAAGTTCACTCAACTTAGTGATTTTGTACACTATTTATTGTATTTAATTAAATCCACTTGATTATTTCATGCTGTTACAATTTCAGTCAGTGTTCCCCTGTCTAGTTCTGTGTGGACTCTTATTTTGAAATGTTGTCACCCCATTGTTTCTGTGTTCTGATTCTCCCTTGTTTGTCACCATGGCAATTGATCAGCTCTGCCCCCTTGTTAACTCATTGTCTCCTCTTTAAAAGCTGTATGTTTTTGTACCCTAGCCGTCAAGTATTGAGTTTTCCCCCCATACAAAGCGTTTCCCTTTTGTCTAGTTAGTGTTGTGTTATTTTTTTTGTGTACCGACCTATGCCAGGATCGGGTAATTGTTCTGTCTTGCCCCTTTTTATATGTCTTTATCTTCAAAATATGTAATAATAAATATCACCAATATGGTGAAAAACTGTATTGGACATGTTTTTGGAAGTGAAGATATCATATAATTTACAGTGAATAACTGTAAATTGAAATTCCCAGAATTCCTTATGTTAGATGTTTTCTTCCTAGTTTTCTTTCTTTATATTTTTATTTATTAATCAATAACTTTTAATACGTTTTATATTTTGGGGTTGCATGTTACACCTAATGTTGTTAATTGAAGGTCTATTCAATAATTTTGTTAAATTTTGTGTAAATAACACATGCGCATTCTATATATATGAAGAGTTCAGATGCAAAAGCCTCTAAACGATGTCAAAAATGGAATAATGAGACTGGGTGAATGCTCTTCACACGTTGTATATGTTTATTAAGTACTTTCACTTCAAATGTAAAAAATTCCAGCCTCAACCCATTCAGAAGTACTAGTACTTTTATACAAACCTTTACATAGTATCCAGAAAGAAATGCCAATTTTAGAGGCTTTTGCATCTGAAGTCTTCATATGTTTAAAAGCTGCTTTTGATAAGCTTTGTTTATCATGTTAATATCTCATCACATTATATCAGTTTTTGAAGTTACTGTATTTAACTGCAAGTTTACGATAAAATTGTTAAATAAAATGCTGCTACGGACTTTTTACAGTAAAATTCTGGCAACCATGCTGCTTTTTTTACAGTACATTTTACAGGATGGTTTTTTTTTACAGTGTGTGCTTCATTGTAATAGTTTTCACAAAAGACACTGTCTGCAGAACTCTGGAGAAATTTTGCTTATATGAAAGAGATTTCAGAACGCAATGTGGAGAACCTAACCAGCGTTGCTTCTAGCCCATGTGCATGTAACTGCGTAGAGCATTACTCTTTTCTCTCAGCTGTCTGCGACTTTCAGTACATCTCTTTCAGATTCCCATCTGCTCTTCTGAAGCCAGTAAACTAGGGAAGATTATCGTGGGACACCCACTGAGGAGGAAAGGCATGGGACATGCACCTACATCCCGCTTCCTCCTTGAAGTCCCCTCCTCAGCCAAGGGGTGAGATTAATCGCTCATGTTGGATATTGTGCATTAAATCACTCTCTTAGACAGGGAATTGTGGGGATCTGATCATTCCTTTAATCCAAGTGCATTTCCAGATCTAAAGCCTGCAAGTGAGCCCCATAAAGCGGGAGGCCATACTCCAGTGTGGTTTCCAGATCTTAAGGAGGAAAAAAGAAACTGGGACTCGACTCACGCATCCAAGCAGGAAGTATTAGTCAAAGTGTCGTGTATTGCCAACCCAGAGGGAGTGAGCCCCAGCGCTCTCTCTTTGGACAGGCTCCCATAGCCCCGAGCCAAGCGCTTTCCCCTGCCTCCCTCCTCTCTTCCTCACATGCGGTGACATTGGGAGGCCACATTGTTGGCGGTGTCCCAGGTGTGAGGAGGAGACGCATTCCTGGGATGGCCATCGGCTCTGCCGGGGCAGGAACGCCCAAACGCCCCCTCTCCCGCACTTCCCCGCCCCACTCAGACAAACAATCTAAAACTATGACTTATGTAACGCAACACCAATGAGCTGAGAGAAAGAGAGAGAGGAAGGAGGGCTGTTGAAAGTAAGAACACCAGAAAACGAGGCAGTGGTGAAGGGAACTTGAGGACACGTCAAGGACGAAATAAAAAAAAGAGTTTTAACTGTTAACACTTGCCCGAATTTCCCTAAACACAGCAGCTTTGTGGTGTTTTTAAAACATTACTGGATTTTGTTGGGGAATCCTGACAAGCCAGAAATAGCAGCAGTGGATCAAACTAATGGCATGGCTTTGGGGCCCGTTATTGGTTTGTCTCACCAATGGGAGGCTATTTGGGAACCATCTTCAGAAAAGTCGGTTGTGTCCCAAATGGTTCACTATAAATTATTCATTAAATCTATGCACAATGATGGGGAGTAACTAGTTACATGTAACTTAATTTAAAAATAAATGTAACTATAATCTATTGCTGAGATGGTGTAAATAAGGTGTAAATACAATTTTGGTTACTTTTTAAAATGTTACCAATTAGAGTAGGATTTCATCTGAATATTTTCAAATAGATTTGATCGATTTCCCAAATTGCATTAACTGCTTTAAAATATGAGACAAGTGTTTCGGGAGTCACATGCTTATTCCATAACTGCTTTATTTTCTCTTTGGATTCATGAATATGCTTTATTTTTTATTTTAAATAACTTTTTTTTTTCAAAAGCATTGTTAGATGCTATTTTTCCCTGTCATAGCTATGCAACTATTTGAATTCAAAACAGTATTTTTAAATCTGCATTTAACTCAGAATGAAGTAAATAGAGGTGCAACATTTCATGATTAATTTTTTCTTGATTAAATAAGTGCAAAATGAATACACTTTTTTTCTTAGACTTTTCAATACACTAGTCACACTACTGACACTAAAACACAGCATATAATATAGTGCACAGACAAGCAAATTGGGATGCACCCACTATGTTTACAATTGTGATGTAAAAATAAGATACGTCAGCTTTAAATAATTATGTTTCTTCTCATTTTCATGCATAGCTTCAGCATATTGGCTGCTCAATAGTACTTATGAAGCACATATTGATGCCTTATTCTGTATGGCCATATTTTATTCATATCTCTTAATTAGTTAATAGTCAGAATTGGTCTCAAAAAAAAAAAAAAAAATGTGACCACAAACTCGCCAACGCAGATCAGGTTGGTTATGTCTGTGTTTATAAAATATTATCATGTAACACCCTCCAAGACATCCTGATGGTTTTATGGTAGCAAAAGTTTGCAATATCTAAAATAGGCGTTTAATAATATCATTATACAATTTAATAACATATATATTTAGGAGCAGTAAATCATACAGGCGATGAAATGTATTAATTAAGAACATGCTGAAGTTCAAGGAAAGGGGGTAAGATAGGTGATTAAAGAGTACAAGCAGCAAGCAAATCAAAGAAAAGTAAAGAGGAGGTTATTAAGCTAATTAGGACAAGAGCTGCAAGAAGAAAAACTAGACATTTCTTAAGAAAATGTGAGCAGTATTTTGCAGCCATGATGTGAGACTGTCGAAAGTGGTGGTTACTACAGTATGTGGTTTGGTCATGTTTTTAGCATGGTATATTTAAGATCACTAGGATGTCACTATAGGAAAATGACCCTTCGTGTAGTGTATAACACAGCTCTAAGTAAATGAAACCATCCTGCTAAGTTTTAAAGGGTTAGTTCAACCCAAAATGACAATTCTATCTTTAACTACTCCCCCTCATGTCATTCCAATCCCTTAAGATTTTCGTTCATGTTTTTGATGATATCAGAAAGCCATCTGACCCTCCGTAGACAGCAATACAACTGATGATCCAGGTCCAGAAAACGAAGTAAATATATTGGTAAAAGAGTCCATGAGACATCAGTGGCTCAACATCAGTTTTGTGACGCCAGGAGAATACTTTTTTTTGCACAAAGAAAATAAAAATAACATAATTTACTCAATCATTCTTCTCCTCTGAGTTACTCGTTCTTCCACCATTTTGGAGAGTAAGCAAACTTTCAAGGGATGGTGATGGGAGGATGATGATGATGATCCCTTGGAGGCTTGGTGTTTGGCACATGGCACAGACTCAGAGCTGACAACCCACAGCAGAGTCGAGTAAGAAGTCAAAATATAGATGTTGTGGCTGCTAAAATTTGGGGGCAGAGCGATAGAGAGAAAGCTGGTCTGAAGGCACAGGTGGCGGGCCGAGGGAGCTGAGCACTACTGGTGGAGCCAGTGCACTTGGGAAGTGACAACTGACCAAGAGGGAGCCGGTGGGATGTGGTCACTTCTTTGAGTACGACTGGATCTGTGAAAGAAAAAAATAATTGATATAAAATTAGACAAAAACATTTTTTTGCATCCATTATTGAATATTTATTATAATTTGCATTGTTTACTAGAATTTTGTTGACATCTCAGTTTACCTTTTGACAATCTCAAGCATGACTTTCTCATCCTCTTTTTTGTCGTCACTGTACAGCACTCTGAGTTACACTGAACAAAAGATCAGACAAAGCCCAACAACATCTTTCATACTCAACAACAACAACAAATAACTCACTAATATTTTGGATAAATTATTCAATAAAACAACCTGTGCATATTAAAGGGTATGCTGATAATAGAAAGGAAGCTCAAATTAACAAACTTAGCTGGAATGGACATATTGCTTGAATTTTTCTACAAAGATTGACCAAACCACCTCCTTTAGGCCTAATTCATAAACATCTAATAACGCTATTAAACTGTACGCATAAATAACAAATTTTATCTGAAGTTAAAGTGAGGTTTCTGGTAAAAAGAAAAAAAAAAGAGCACTAGTGCTAGACCTATATTTTCTAATTAATTTCATTACTCACCCTTAAGATACTTTCAAAAGTTCAGTGAAAAACATCGCCATGTAATCCTCATGAATCGTATGGTTTCCTCCAAGTGTTCTAAAGAGACACGGTCGCCCTATAATATAACTGCTTACATTTAGACTTATATTCACATTCAAGGGACATTTGCTTGCACATCATATTTCATATACTCTTTCATAAGCTGTCTGGCGCAATCTCATTATCACACAAACCAATCAGAGCCATTCAGTGGCTCTGGAACCAATCAGGTTTAGTCAGTGTGTTGTGAATACATACTTTTTTTTAATAAATACATCCTTATTTTTTTGTATTTTAGATGTTATCTTAGATATATGTTGTAAATATATGTTATGTAACATTCACTGATGGGAATTTTAGTAGTGGCTTATTACAATGAATGAATCATGTAAAGGACAACAACCTAATCAACCAAAGAAACAACATATTAAACAACATATTTTAAGCAGGCCATTGAAATGCTTAATAAATAGTTGACAAACGTTTGTACATTGTAAATGTTAAAATTTTACTTTATACTTTCCAAATATTTAAATTATGAATACGCAAATATTGACAATATTTTGCTGTATGTGTAGACATGGTTATGAATTACATTAAAAATCCACTAAAAGTGTAATTATTTAATGTTCTTACTCAAAGTACACATAAAATATACTTTAAATAAGAGTAACACAAGTGTGTTTTTTGTAAATACACTAAAACGTCACTAATAGTATTGTTATGAACGAGACAGGGAGCATGAGAACATATTAGTAACCATGACAACAAATGAGAAGGGTGGAGACAAGAGTTCATTGATATGAGTCATAAGTGAAAACAGACACAAACACATACACAACTCAGGGAGAGCTGGAGTGCCATCCAGAGCTGTGCTGGCACATCCAGCTGATCGTTACATAGCCTCCCCTCAACGGGTGGCTTCCAGACACCCCAGACTTAGGAGCTGGCAGGAACGACCTCCACGGTGGGGCAGGCGGCGGAGAACTCCTCCTGAAACCAACAGTCAGTGATATCGCCCTTCGAGACCGAACAGACAATTAGTGCGCCCTCTTGAGCCGAACAGACTGACATGGCGCCCTTTGTGACCAAACTGACTGGGAGAGTGCCCTTCTCGGTTGGACCGATTGTGGAAGCGCCCCTTGGGACCGATCGGACAGTGGTAGCGTCCCTCTGAATCTTCCGGACCGTGACCCAGCCACCTCCACGGGTTGAGCAGCCACGAACGGGGGCTCTGGAGAATCTACAGCCAGTACCGACTTCTCCAGAGATGGTGCAGCCGTAAGTGGATCCATTGGAGTGTCCGAGCCTCCCACAGACTCCGGAGGTTCTGACCCTGGGATCTCACAGTCTACGGGGAGCTCGGGTGGTCGGTGTACCACCACTGGCTCTGGCGCTTCTGGGAATACCCAATCTGGCTCACCAACCGGCTCGGGCGGATCCGGCCCTTATGGGTCCTGGATCACAGACTGGGTCTGGCGGATCCTGCAACACGAAAACCCAAATCGCAATCCAACGGGATGGAACACGGCTCCTTGTACCGTGAGACGGGAGTGGAATCCATTACTTGCGGGCTAGAGACCGTGAGGACCTTCAGTAACTCGTCAGGCTGAGCGACTGTGACTGGCTGAGCTGAACACGACCCTTCGCGCCGTGCTGTGATGTCAGAACCTGTCACTAGCATTTCAGGGATGGCGAGGACGGGTATCAGCGCCTCAAGCCATAAAACCCGAACAGACTGAGCTTGAAACTCCTGGCTGTATAACCGGGACTGACTGGGCATGTAACAGCCTCGTTGGCTGTAAAACCAGGACCAACTGAACTTTACATGGCTCGCTATACAGTGAAACGGGGCTGGGACCCGCCATCTGTGGACCGGAAACCATAGGGTTTGCTGAAAGCAGCTCTCCTGGCTGCAAAAATGGTACCGGTTGGACCGAACATGACCCCTTTCGTCGTGCTATGGAGCCACAACCTCAATATAGCGGCCTCGCTGGAATATAGTCCTCAGATAACGCATGACATCACTGCCGCGACTGGAGTTCTCGGGAAAATACCCGCTGTATTCTTGGAGGCTCATAATTCTGTTATGAACGAGACAGGGAGCGTGCAAATCCAAATGCAGGGTATTTATTAAAAGGGTAAACTCACGGGACAAAACAGGTCAGAGACGGCGAACAACAATGTCAGAGATGAGGCAAGAGATAAATCCGAATACCAGGCAGAAGGTCAGGTGATATGCAAACAGAGTCCTTAATAGGCAGCAACAGTAATCAGAGGTCGTGGAACAGGTGAGATCGGCACAGAGACAACGGAACACTTGGGGAAACGCTTACAAAAGATAGGACAAGCCATACACAATGATGAGCGGGGAACACAGGGAATTCTGATGGAATTTATATAGGAGGTGAGGACACAGAGGGGGCGGAGAACATATCAGTAGCTATGGAAACACATGAGGTGGGTGGAGAACATATCA
>JAUMHI010000064.1:976005-987760 GCA_032359435.1 Enteromius unitaeniatus
ACAAGTCTTTAATCAAAGGAGGCTTTGGAGCAGCGTCAATTTTACTTTCCCACACGGAAGTGGCCAAATGTTTTATATGAAGCCACTACACTACTTACCTTAAAAGTGTAACTAAGAATATATTTATTAAAATTGTATTATAAGTTTAAGGAATATATTAAAAGTATGCTTGTATTTAGCATATTCCCTAAATGTGTAATTAATCATATATTTAATACAAAAGTATTTCTAGTGCACTTACATTACAAGTATGCTTGTGTTTAGCATATTTCGTGAAAGTAGAACTAAGCATATATTTAATACAAAAGTACTCCTAGTATACTTTTTAGAAATATATGAAAATAAAATGTAATGTATATTTTAATGCATTTTAAATAAGCATTGTTGGGAATACAAATGTATTATAAACATACTATTTGAATTTCAAGTATATTTTTAATATATTTAATACTATGTCTTTTTTAGGGTGTGCATGAATGTTCAAAATATACTAATGCTTCTGCAGCTCATGCCGTCTTATACACCTCAGTTCAACCTCACGGTGAGATGCTGTGATGGACATTAGTTTAACATCACTGACAAAGATTTACATATAATGTACCAGATACTTGCTATTGCACAAAATAAGCACCAAAGATCATTCAAATGAGCAACAGCCTCAGCAAACACTACTAATTAAAAGTACAAAAGGGAGTGTGACAGAGACACAGACATAGAGGAAGAGAACAGCAAGTGGCGTTGGGGACAATGCAAGCATTCATCTCGCTGTAAATCATTTTAAGCATATTTATTTGATGGCCTAGTTTTGCCTCCTTGTGATGAACCCCAGGTTTGAGCGCAGTGTAATTTCACTGACAGAACTCTGATGTGAATGCTTGAGGCCGGCTTTAAACCCAACAGCAATTGCATGTTTACTTCCTTTAATTTGCTGTCAAAGAAATTCTCTATCACCTCGGTAAGTGTGTGTGTAAGTGTCAGCGTTAGTGAGATAGAAACTAAACAGTTGAGAAGAGCAATTAAAGATGAAAGATAGTGTGATAGCTCCTGAAAGCTCAGCTGAGATTACAGAAGGGCTGTGTGGCCTACAGGTTTCAGCTTTAAACAATGACAGAACAGATTTTAAGTTTTTTCAAGACTCTTTTGTGTGTGTGTGTATTACTGTATCTTAATTCATCAGTGGTTTTCTATCCGGGGCTCTTAGTTCCCTGAAAGGTTTGTGCTCTGAAGAGCTCTGCCTCAGGGCAAACCATCCCAATGCCATATATCTTTCAACAGTGATGAAATAAAGAAGCTTTGACTTGGTTCCATGGATATTTATTCAACTACTTCACCATTCATTTATCTTTTATCTTGACAGGGTCACATCAATAAGAACATTTTAGGAATAACACCTAAATTGGACGAACATTATGAATGGAACAATATTTGGGGATTTTTTAAACATCATCAGTATGACCTATGACCTTCTGGCTACAAAGTCCAACTTCTCTATCCATTAGGCCACGACTGTCTGTTCTGGTTGTGCACAGAGACTGTAAAATGGAGCAATCTGAATAATCTTTTTCACTATGAAGAACCTTTTGTGGAATAGTATTTTGTTAAATGTTGATGGTAAAGGGGTTTGATGTGTGTGTTTTTTTTTTTCTCTTTAGATTGTTAAAAGCTCTTGGTGCATGAAGAAGCACCCCCCCATGTTTTCTTAACACCACCCAAATTATTCTAGCTGAAGTGTTGCAAGAGCGCCATGTTGTCGTGTGTCGTTGTGAAAGTGAAACTACGTTGTTTGTGCTTCCAAAAGAGGACATAACTAAAAATCAGTGGTTACGTTGTATTTACAACACTGAACAGTTCAACTCAAATATTAGAGTGTGTTCAGCGCATTTACAGAGGACAGATTCCTAAAACCTGGAGAGTTGTCTATGCTGGCTGTGCACAAAGACTATAAAATGGAGCAATTATGCTTCTGCAAGGACAGTCTAGTGCTTCTGACTCACAATCTTTAAGTAAGTTACGTTTTCTTTTTAATTTAACCCAACCTTCTGACTATAGCTATTGTTAACAAAAAAAATTATATATGTCTGCTTTTAAGTCAACTTTAATATAGGTTGTAAATGAAAGATCGTTGGCAGTAGTTAGTGGCATTCACAATCAACAAAAGGGTGAAAATAAGTAATTAAAAATACATTTTTGGCTACTGCTACAAATATATCTGTGCTACTGTGCTTTTGTGCACCAGGTCACATATTAATAAAGGTTAATTTCAAACCTATTTTGAATTAATTTTTAAGTAAAAATTCTATAAATTAAATTAAGTTAAACAAAAATACACAGAAGGTTGGGTTAAAATATATATATATTTTTTTGCTGTAATAAAGAACCTTTCGTTTTAAGAGTTTTCTTTTAAGACTTGTCTTTCAATGTTAAAATATTCCAAACATTGGAATATACAACAAAATTATTGTACCTCTAGTCTTAGTAGAATAGTGTTAAACCCAGCTGAGAGTACTAGATACGCTCTTCAGCAGCATTGTGAAATCAGCTAACAGATTATGTAAAAGAAGGAGGGGTGTGTAGAAGTTTGTGAATGATGTTCCTTCTGTGGAATATTCTGTGGAATCTGCAGGTGCTGATTCCGTGTGGGCCTGCTAATAAGCTTAGATCAATTGTGGTGAGGCAGGATCAAGTCTAAGCTTCTTTACCACTCGAAAAAAGGAGTTTAATGTTTAAGTAACTAAATCACAATTACAATGAAGCTGCGAAGGTGGGTCATATTAGATTATCCACATTAGCCAATTAGCAGTATGCGTCAGCTAGAAAAAATGCCTGACAGTCAGGTATGTTGATGTGCTTCAGAAATGTCTCAGAGAGGCCACTTAAAGGCTACACAATTGTGTCTAAGGGATTATTCAACCTGTCTTCTGGAGTCTTCTGGGTATTTGCCACGTCTATGTGCTTATACATTCTTAAATCATTAGACCATCTAGACCAGATCTAATAGAAATTTAGAATTTCTTTGGGGAGATTTGAGATTTATCCAGTGATATATATATATGTGTGTGTGTGTGTGTATGTGTGTTATTAACCATTTTGTTAATTAAATGTTCATTTGTTTGTTGACTTATTTATTTATGTATTTAGCCTTTTGGGAAAATAAATATCAGGGCATGTTGGCAAACTGTATTGCATTCATTGGAATCCGTCAGTTAACCAAACCGGTAAAAAATTTTTGTAGCAAAACAAATAAAAAAAGTTCAACACGCCCCCCTACCAAAGAGAAAGAAGGGGGGAAAAAAATACTATTTAAAATATTTTAAGATGCAAATTTTAAAATGTCATGTGGTGTGACCACGATTAAAAAAAACTTTTTTTTTTAAATTTCATATTTGGTAATGGCAAATTTGTTATTATATTTAGTAATGGTATATATGATTTTCAAATCATGGCTTTGGCTTAAAGAAACTGTTAAATCACACGACATAAACCAAATGAAATGAGCCATTATCAGCTCCACAGATGAGAACTTGGTTATATGGTTGACTGTCTTTCTGAACGTATGTTTGCGTACTTTGATTGTGTTTACTAGCTTTATGGTTACACAACCACAATAAAAATATGATACTGAAATTTTGGTTTGGTGGGCAGAATTTGACACAAACATGATTATAATTGAAGGTGTTTGAAACCTACATACAAAACCACAACCAAAGAAAATTTAGCGTAAGTGGACATTCGACAATAAATCTTCTATAGCTTTTGTGACTGCTAGCCCTGGCCTTATGTATTTGCCCTGGGCTCTCTTGCAGCGAAGGCGAATACACCATTAATTCTGTTCAGCTGGCTCGGGCTCAGTGTTTTCATTCCATACTGTAGGAGTCACACCACATTCCAGTTACAACTTCATTGTGGTGCATAAAAATCTCCTTTCCAAAACCACAGGCCCATGTGTTGTGAATTAAACCTCTGTTTGTTCTCATTTACAGCACTTCTCTCTCTTATCCTTACCTTCCTCTGCATGTACCTCTCCCTCTTTTTTCCACATTTCGTGCTGTAAAAGCAGCATTTAATCACGATGAAAGCATTCCACTACAGAGCATTGGAGGATTAGGTTGCCATTGACGACCAGCTGTCAATGGTCCACCGTTACGTCACCGCTGGGGGATTTTCCACCCAAAAAGGGGGTTACGGCTTTTATACATGCCGATTGGCACCGCCCACCTGTGCCAAGGCACAGCCAATGAGCGCTGAGCGGCGTCTGGCGGCGGGCGGTGATTGGCAGAGCTCGTCAACTGGCCCCACCCCCTGTCAGATTCAATAGAATCTGATAGGCGCGCTGTGGCTCGCGGCGTGGGCGGAATCCCCTCGGTCAATTTATCAGCGAGTCACACACGAGCCGCGCACTGAATGTCACACTTGTTCACAGACAAGAGAATCGCTTGCCAAGAGCCTTCGTTTTCCAAAAGAAAACGCACCCCTCCCCATCCGAAGCACGCTTGGCAGAGTGTTTTTGGCGCTGCGGTGTCTCTCACGGATAATATGATGTTGGGGTGGAGATTATCTACTGACATGCATCCACGAATGCACGATTTTTCATCGGGGACTATCATCATGTGGGCAGTAAAGCCGTGTTAAATGCATGCATGGCCACTCCGCTCGCATCCCTCCGCCTGTCAGCGCAACAGGTTGCATTGCATTTCCGCATATGACCGCTGACAAATTATATTAGAAATAAATCGTGCAAAAACTGGAAATATATGGCAAGCTGCTTGGACATTTCCATTAGGCTAAATATATACATATATAGCAATAACAATAAACTAAAGTGAATTTTGATGTTGACGAATAGTAATTACTGGCAACAGGGACCAGTTCAGTTGCTTATTTGAATGCCTATAGTTGAGATATGAGCTGTTTATTAGTGCTTATAAAGCACATCTTTATCCTACATCCCAAATCCTTCCTAATACCAAAACCTAACAACCACTTCACTAACTATTAGTTCACTTCATTATTAATAAGCAGCACATTGGGAGTTTTTTGATCCTTAAAATAAAGTGTGACCTAATTGTTAAGGTTACTACTTATTGCCATCACTAGCATCTATTTGATATGTTACAAGTAGGCCTACTTAATAATTCTTAACAGTTCTTTTGCTACACGTCACCAACAAATTTTAAATCCAACAAATGACAATGTATTTTCCACAGGCCCTGCGTATTCAATTAGTATGCATCTCAGTTGTTTGTACCTGCTAGCTTTAATATAGACTATTCCAGTTGATTCTACAGTTTTCAAACAAACAATTAATTACTAATAGCAATTCATAACTATTATAACAGTTATTAGTATATTTCCTAACTGAACAGACTCTCGTACAGACGACTTGTTTGTTAGACTACAATGTTTATTCCATTTGGTATAAAATAGTAACATTTTATTTGAATTAGGCTATATTTGGCCTATATTGAATTGTATAACGTGAAAGAAAGTGTATACCGACAGTGAAACTAAACGATGGTAGTTAAAGTAGAATTGTTAAAGTAATAAATACACTTTTTCCCATTCAGAAGCGACTTGTAAATTAATAGTTGATTACGAAGAAACAGCAAAATATTATTGAAGTGTGAAATTTGTACGTAATGAAGTATTTTCTTATGAAACATGCTTCTGTGATTAGATTTATTTGCTAATTTAAAAATAAATAAATATTTTTACAAATAAATAAATCTTTTGCAGTGTACTAACAACGACTTGGACAAGGAGATTCTGCACATGTAAATGTGTCTAAAGAGGCATGCATGTTGTGTGGTAGAAGATACGCGTCCCCCGGATAAACCTGTTCTGGAGGGAGTGACTTGATTCAAGCTCCGTCCAATTATCTGATAGCAGCATTTATCCGCCGCTACAGCCCAGTCTAGTCATCCGCAAACAGGCGTGAACCGATGTGGAAGGAATGTTCGTCTGAATATTTTATCTTACGCAAAGACAAGGGGGGAAATCGCGTGGGGAAATTCACATTCTGGAGAAGACGCGGCTGAATCGCGCGGCTTCGTTCACGCCGAGTCTACTATCAGTAACAGCGACTGCGCTCGTGCGAAGAGAGACCGCTCACAAATCCGCGGAGAGACAGAGAAAAAAGGGACGGCAGAGCTCCAGACAAACGGAAACTGTGGCCAGACTCCAGAGGAAGTCAATTGATTTCGCCCTTCTTGATGAGATAGATTTACAAGCGTGTCTGTCAGGCCGTCTGTCAAAGCAATCAACAGTTGGTGCGAGCGCGCGATTAAAGGGACTTTGCATGCGCGAGACGCTTCAGTGATGGGTGTGTGATTTCAGCACCTCAGCCCTATGGACACCCGCTTGCGTGTGACTGAATTGTTCAGTAATATGGAAGGCAGACTGTTGCACATCGTGATGCATTGGATGCTTTTGCGCGTTTAGTACACCACAGCAGAGCAGAGACACGAGAATGAGCAGTCTCTTCACGGATCCCGGTGCTTCTGCGTTTATTCACGTTTTGCATTTGCTGTAAAAAAAAAAAGACTACAGACAGAGAGACCCCCACACAGTCCACCCTCACTGGATTTAAGGGCGCATTGTTGCTTTTCCCCTTGACCTTGCCTTGTGACGCTCAAAAGCAGCATGTTAATGATGGAGAGCGGCGGGATAGACGCGCATCAGGTTGAACTGGACGCCGACTATGAGCCGCACTGCCGCCCGAGGTCGTGCACCTGGCCCCTGCCGTGTCCGGAGGAGGAGAGCCGCGCGCTGCCGGTCAAAGTGGAGCCGCGTAACGTGCCGGCGTGCCGGAGCGGAGGGGCGCCGACGGAGTTTAAGCATCCAGCCGGCGCCCCTGCGCCTATCGCGGCAGCCCCAGCATGCATGTCCGGCGCCGCGCTGGATGTGGCCGGCCAGCTGCGCAAATCCAAGTCGTCGCGCCGGAACGCGTGGGGCAACCAGTCGTACGCGGATCTGATCACGCGTGCCATTGAGAGCACCCCCGAGAAAAGGCTCACCCTGTCGCAAATCTACGACTGGATGGTGCGCTTTGTGCCCTATTTCAAGGATAAAGGAGACAGCAATAGCTCCGCCGGCTGGAAGGTACGGTTGCCATGCACCTGATTTCGCGCGCGCTTGTGTGTGTGTGTGTGTCTCGTATTATACAAAAGGCAGTTCTTCGCTCGTGCCAGATGCCTACATGCGTTTGACACGTTGGGTGAAGGCTGGTCACTAAATCGTGCATTTAAAGCGCTTTCATAGCGTCTGGGGTAGAGCTGGGGTTCAACGAGTTCATTGCTGTTACAGTGTTTTAAAGCGTAATGTTGGCCGCGTGTGACGCGAAGACCGCGTTTATGACGCGTCGAGTTTGATTATGACGCGGTCAGTGCGATGAGCTGGAGTAGGCAGGTCACCTGGGGGACACGCACGGTCCGGTCCGCTTCCCCGCGCGTCGGCCACGCACGCACGCTCGTCTGTCTGTCTGCTCTGAGATCTCCAACACGCACCCTCCTCCTCCTCCTCTTTCTCCTAACCTCCCTCCCTCCACCGTCTCCTCTTCAGTCCTGACATCCATCCAAAAGACTATGGGAAATAAAATAGGCGGTGTAAAATTGTAATTAAAACATTACATAATCAAAAAGGGTTATTTAGTGAAGCAAATGCAACCGCATAATTGCACCACATCGGTTGGCAAAAGAAAAACCGAGCCGAATGTTTCAGCTGTTCATTTTTTGTGTCATATGGTTCAAAGGTTTTAATTAGATCAGATTTGATAGTTTGAACTGTATGCACATGCTCTCACTGCACAAGCTTCACAGAGAACCCAAGGGACCTCTGTCTGTCTCTCTCTCTCTCTCTTGGTTCCCTCAGCACTAACATCTAAGTTAGAAAATGATAGCCAGACAACTGAATTTGAATTCTGTCTCTCCCTGTGGTTTGTTGCTTTCTGGCAAGCATTCTAGATCACCGAAATCACATCAGAAAACATCCAGAATGACAGAAAATTAGGAAGTCACCCGACTGGAGGTATTTATTGTAGCCTTTTATAGACAAAATACAAAACCAGCCAGTAGAACATTAAGTTTTTGCATTAGATAACACAGCTGAAATCCTAGAACTACATAAATACAATCTTTAAAATAACAATAAAATGAAAAATAAAATGCATGTTGTTATTACATCAGTATTAATAATATTAGTATTGATTAAATAAAATTAATCACTCTATTGCTCTTGGTTTAAAAGGAAGGCGCGCTCTTGTTTGGATTCGCCTTATAAAATGTTTTTTTTTTCATATATGTGTGCAATAGTTGATACACACAGGCTTTTTATTACATCATCAAAACAACAGGAGTTTTTAATATCTCCAAATAGGATATTTACCTCACGCTAAAGCCTTGTTTTCTCATTGGATACAGAGGACAAAGAGATGGGCTAAACTAATCTTAAGCCTGTAGTTTTAAACTGAAATTAAATCAGGTTTAATTCCTTACATGACTTGTTTGTGCTGCCTAGGCATGCGCAGCTGTATGCTGCTCATATGTTCCCATAAGGCCAGAGATTTGATTGGTTGGCGGGAGGAAAAAATTGAGAAAAACAACTTGATTCAATCAAAATAAGGTTGTGGAAAACAGACCATGCTCACACATGTTGGCCTCATAACATTTGGCGGAGGATTTTAATGCGCATTTAATTCTGACACATGTGGGCCGTGTGCTCACACAAACAAAACACACAAAAACATGCAAACATATATACGTATAGATAGATGGATAAACAGATAGACAGACAGCCAACAGAGAGTGCCATCGAAAGCAGTCTTTAATAGCTGTTGTGTAATCCTGTCCGAGAGCGGCTTGTCTAAACTGTGGCAGCCGCTTTCGTGTCTCTCGGCTGGCCTGGCTTGGACATTGAGCCTTGCCGTCTTTGGCATCAATTAGCTGCTATTAATAGTTCTGGTTTTGTGTGACGGCTCGGATTATGGCTGTTTTACGGTGGGCAGGAGGACAGAGAAGAACGCGCATGGCTCATTCAAATGACCAATGCATGTGGTTCTTGGAGGGATGCCATGTTGGAGTGTTTTGCTTTCATCTTCGCATTCTTTTAAAGTGTCTCTACGTATCTGCGGCATAACGTGAGGTTTTCAGAAGAGCCCGCTGATGTGAGGCATCTGGTATAAAAGTAAGCAGAGAGTGTGTCACATCCTGTTGAGACGTATGAAATCACTAATCAGATTTCCTCAAGCCTTCCAAGTATTTATCTGTGATTTAAAAATAAGTAATGGGATGGGGCTCACCGTTAATGCATGTGTGTCTACAGCTGTTTATAGGTTTTTCCAGACACAGAGAATATACATTGTCTATAGCTTTATCTATAGCCAAAGTAGATTTATACAGCTTAGAGGTCGCTCGTTTCCTTTATATATCTCTTTTTCTCAGATGATTCTCCTTGAGGACAAATACAAATAAACATAAATGTTACAATTGTTGGCATATGCTAGGAGTTTAGAGCTATAAAGTGAATTCAAAACATTCAGTGTTGGAAAGGTATTGATACGAATCTTGATTATCAGAAGAGATGTTGTTTGAGACTGAGAAGCAGGAGACTTAAGCAAAATTCTGAATTTTATGTGATCTCCTTCCTTTCTTGAGAAGCAGTTCAAATATTAAGAAGATCTGATTTGCAATTGTTTTTTTAATTATCTAGGATATCAATGTAGAAAAAAGGGCACAGATGCTAAATTCAAAGTAAAAACAGTTTCCTTTTATCTTTATTGTTGTAACTTTATAACTTCACGACTGTGTTAATGTGAGAGGAACAGGCACAGGAACTGTAGAGGAGATAATGAGCTCACGTAGAAACGAAAGAGTGAGAAACGGACAGAGATACATGAACAACTGTGGCAGTAATTTTGTAATTGTTGACCGGGCCCCTCATTCAACCCAGCTGTGGCAGCGCTGGCCAGCCTGGCAACGATGCAGGACAGATCTCAGTGCCAGGCTATTTGGCCAGAGCCGTGGTTCAGTTGGATGCCCTCAGCTCTGGAGAAACACTGTCACTGTTTTACTCCCACAAAGACTGTGTGGAGAAGAAGTGACGGCAGCGCACTCGGCCATACTGAAAATTTGGCATTTACAGTGAGGAAGCTGGGTTTTCTGTACAATTACATTGATCATGACAAAAAGCATACAGATGAATACATACATAAATGCATACATTAGAATGAGGGTTTTTATTGGAGACCAGTGTTTGAGATACTGTATGTGAAACATATTTTTTTTTTTGTAGCACTTTTTAAGCTTTATTTTTTATTCTCAGTTAGACCTATCCGATGTATATTAAATACAAAAAAAATAAAAAATTGTAAGGCTGTTGAGAAAAAAAATAAATTTCATGTTAATGTTACAGAAAAAATTCAGTGTATTGTACTGTATCTGCTTGACTCTCCAACACAGTAGGTGGCAGTATTGCAGCAAAATACTGGTTGTTCACAACATTAAATAAAGAAAGAAGACACTACTATAGACACTATTGTACTAATACAAATTAATTTTACTGATAGCATTATAGCTATCAGTAAAATCATGACAGAATATTGTGATTGTGAACGCTTTAGTACTGAAAGTCTGCTCTGTACTCTCCAGGCTATTATGGTAGGAAAAATTCTATCAAATTTCTCCACGTCACGTTTTACATGTCAGTCAGGTGGTTTCTTAGATTGATGGTTATTTGCTAGAATACGTGTGAAGTAAACCAGACTCTGTGCCAATAGTAATAAATCAAATAAAATACATATTATTTTTAGTCAATAAAAAGATCTGGTAGAAGGATTTGAGTGCAACTGCC
This sequence comes from Enteromius unitaeniatus, assembly GCA_032359435.1. NCBI lineage: Eukaryota > Metazoa > Chordata > Actinopteri > Cypriniformes > Cyprinidae > Enteromius > Enteromius unitaeniatus. The sequence goes on from JAUMHI010000064.1 coordinate 986,848, forward strand.
AACCTGATGCACTGACAAATGCATTGTGATGGAAATGCGTTATGATATGACTTTCTAATAGGTGTTGGTTGCATAAGCATGGAAAATGCAAAATATTGGATGCTCTCTTAGTTTGGCATCATCTATTTGCTAGTTTACTCTTAAAAATGACTAAATTATTTCTTAGCAGGTCATACATATTTAAAAATTACATTTCGCTTCCAGGAAAATGGACCAAACACTCTGGAGTGTATACAGATCTCTGTCCAATAACGTGCTCTATAGGATCTGAAAGTCTTTTAAAGTCAACATGAAATAAAAATTACAATTATATATATATATATATTTCCCAATTAAAAAAAAATCTTCAGGATCTTTCAGTAAAACAACAGACTCATCTCTCCATTAATATAGCCAGTTTAAACTCCGCCTCTCCTCAGACGACTGCAATTTCACATTCATTGTGCAACGGCCACATTTCAAAATCCAATCAACAACCAGTGATTAGAAACAAGTCCCCACCCTAAATTTTTTTTCTTGTTTAATAATCCCATTACACTCAAATGTAAAGCACGCCGCAATACGGGAGAAGGTCTATCGTTACTTCCATGTCATTGTGAAGTCTTTTACTGAATCGTTATAGTGGCGGGAATTATTTTACATTTTGGTGAATTGGTGGTGATTTCACATTAATTTGTCAAGTCTCCTTTGAAAATTCTCTCCTTATATCCGATTAACAGTTAAGTTACAGTTAAAGTTCATGCTTATTTTTATATTTTGTTACCTAAATTATATGTGACCCTGGACCACAAAACCAGTCATAAGGTAAAATTTTACAAAACTGAGATGTATGCATCAAGCTCAATAAATAAGCTTTCTATTGATACATGGTTTGTTAGGATAGGACAATATTTGGCCGAGATACATCTATTTG
>JAUMHI010000064.1:987860-1024144 GCA_032359435.1 Enteromius unitaeniatus
CTAATCAAAAATGACATTTTGATATGTTTACAGTAGGGATTTTACAAAAAATCTTCATGGAACATGATCTTTACTTAATTTCCTAATGATTTTTGGTATAAAAAAAAAATCTATAATTTTGACCCATGCAATGTATTTTTGGATATTGCTACAAATAAACCCCAGCAACTTGTTTTGTGGTCCAGGGTCACATATGTCTGTATGTTCAGCTTTTTCATTGGGTCTGCAAATGGCTGTGATAGTTTAAAGTTTGCTATAGATAGTCTAACAGTTTTGGCCAATGAACTTTCCCACTAAGCCCATAGCTAAGAATTAAAAATATTATAAAAAGATAGTATATACGTTGATGTTTTGCGTCACTTTGCTTTTGGATGCTGTTTGTGTGTTATTATATGCATGTGCTGGAATTGTTTGTTTGCGTGTGTGAGAGACAGTCTGACGGGATTTCACGTCCAGGGGGCTGCAGCTCTCGTTAATAATTCAGATGAGGCTCGTTATCACGGCAGCACAGATCCTGCTCTGATTCCACCTTAATTAAAGCCATGAAGCTCTGCTCACACACACACACACACACACATTCCCGGCCTCCACACGCTCACACACACCCTCAAGTGTGATGCGGCCTCTTGCGCTTTTTCCATTCCTGTACTTTCAGAAATATCGCCTTCAGTGATGCTGCTTCAGTCTGTGTATTATATTCAGATTCTTCGGTGTGATTTTTCACCTGGACCTGGCGCCCACAGCAGTTCAATAACAGAATCAAGTAAGCTGCATGAAAGGACAAACGCCTCTGTGACCTCTGACCCCGACCACAGTCTCTTAGATACTCGCTAGAGCCTGTACGCATTAAAGACAATTGACTCTGAAGCCTGGCATGTGCTGCTATTATCAGGTGCTTACATATTTAATCAGATCTTCATAAGATCCCCCCCCCACTGGAGCGCCGGGCAAACTGAGATTGATGAGCTGTAATGGGCGAGAGGAGAGCAGCCATGATTAATGCATGCGCAGAGAAAAGCCTGCCAGTGTGGCTCGCTGTAGGACTGACCCTTGTCTCACCGAGCAGACTCCGACTGCTGACTTCCAGATTACTTGGGCCTAAAACCACCAGCTCTGACAGGAAAAGAGGGGGTGGCATTTAAAGTGAGCTTTGTTTGTATGCACTGGATTCATTTGACTCAGTTATATCTCAATGAACTTAAGTCCAGGCAGATGTTTTAATTGACACAAGTGAAAATAAGGTCATGAGGGATCTACAAAACCATGACAAATTTGCAGAAATGTAGACATAATTACATATAGCTTAGCTCTTCTACCATTTCAAACTTTGGGTTTAGTAAGGATGCATTAAATTAATCAAAAGTGACAATAAAAACATATAAAAACGTATAACGCTACAAAAGATTTCAACGTTTCGATTTCAGTAATTCCAAAAATGTCCTTTTATTAATGCTGTAAAATGTATCCAAATGTTTTGTACTGTTTACTGTGAAAAAGCACTGTGTACATGTATTATGTATATATATTATATACACACTCAAGCATATATTTATTTAAGAAAAATATTTGTATGTATTATGTTTATATATTATATATTGTGTATGAATATAAATATACATACACATGCAAATACATGTAAATATTTTCAAAATATATGCTGTATATGTGTGTATTTAAATATACATAATAAACATACACAGTGCACATATATTATGTAAACAAACACTTATTTGGATGCGATTAATCGCGATTAATCGTTTGACAGTACTTTCTATTCAAAGAGTCCTGAAACTATTTTCATTAATGATAATAATGATCTGAAATGTTTCTCGAGCACCAAATCAGTGTGATGAATCAGAATGATTTCTAAAGGATCATGTGACACTAAAGACTAGAGTGATGATGGTTAAAAAAATTCAGCTTTATGCCACAGAAATAAATTACACTTTAAAATATGTTCGAATAGAAAATAGTTTTTTAAAATTGTAATAATATTCCACAATTTTACAGATTTTTGTGACACTAAAGACCAGTTTTGACTAGTAAAATGCAGTCTTGATGAAGCCAAATGGTAGTGCAAGTCTGTGGGATCCTACTTAATATTTTAAAACCCAGTCTCACGGCAATTCGTACATTTTTACGAGGAGGGTAATTCGTGCAAATTCATTTTCACTTCACTCATACAAATTCATACAATTGTTACTAAATCATACGTGTTTTACGAGTTTATACAAATTTATATGAATTTGTATGAATGACCTACACCTAACCCCTCCCCTAAACCTACCCGTCACTGGGGTTTAGACAAATCTTATAAAATCGTATGAGTGAATTTTCCTGAATGAAAATTTTCCTCCTCGTACGAATTGGTCGTGAGACTGTGTTGTATGTTACACAATATGTGGTATTAGTCATGTTTTTAACACAGTGTGTGTGTTTGTGTAAATCAATAAATCAATCAAACAGTTAGGAATTTATTTTAAAAACAAACTGCAGAAAACAAACAAACTATATGCAATGTTTTTTACTAGATCCTGTCAAAAGAAAAACAAACAAAGAATTAACAGAGCTCTATCTGACATTTTGTCTGATATCCAAACTATTCATCAAGTAGCTCTTGCTGAGGCAGGACAGAGGCGGGTGAAGAGCAGGAAGTAGAAGACAAAGTGATTGAAAAAATGTTTTTTGAATAATCTGAGCTGGGTCTTTCTCAGTCTGACTTCATCCTACAGAATTCATCGAGTCTCATTCAGAATTGAAAAGTGTGTTCAAAGCAATATGTTTTGGGATCAAGGCCATGTTTCTCTTTACGTGAGGCAATTTTTCGAAGGTTTTTCTTGTCATGGAAAGAAAATGCAAAGCATTCTCTCTCTCCACATATTTCATGCTGAAAATGTTAGTTTCTGCCTAGTACATATTATTTGCATTGCTGAATGGTAGATAATCGTGTGTCTGTGTGCGGATGTGTCTGTGTTTTGTGGAATATTTTTTACGAAGCAGACAGTGTGTGGATTTTGTTTGTCAGTTTGATGAAAATGGGTCAGGATGCAGGCCCAAGCGTTTAATATGCTGCCCATGTCACTGCTAACTCTCAGACACGACACATAGCCTGGAATGAACCCTCGTAGCACGTCGCTACTCTCATTCTCTCACTTGCTCGCTCTCTGGATTTTATGGTTTCTCTTTTTTGTGGTTTATCTTTTACACACTTATATATATAAGTGTGTTTATATATATATATATATAAAAAATTATTTTCACAAAAAGTCTTAAAGGAATGTATACATTGTTTCTTTTGGAATTTATATTATTATTTGGAACAGCCCTGAATGATTCCAATGGGTTCAAAGAAGGGTTGCTCTTCAGCTGATCTCCTATATCCAGAGTGACCAATTCAACCACTGTATTTTCTTTTTTCTTGAATTTGTCAGATTACCAAAAGTGAGGATTTTGGTGGTCAATTGTGACAAAGGTATTTTGTAATCTATACAGCCTGGCATAAATAGTAGTCACACAGTTTGCCTTGAACATCTGGGGTCATATCATACTGACAAGCAACATTTGTAAAAAATTATATAAATGCACAGTGCATCCAACTTTAGAGGACCCTTTAGGATTACTTTCAAATTATTATAGAAAATCCATCCAGGAATCTTTAATATATTCCTTAGAGGGACAGTTCACCCAAAACTGCAAAAAATTATTTACTTACACTTCATGTCATTCCATTTATTTAGTTGAAGAACGTTGGTTATTGGTTGTGTACAGACAAAAAACAAACAAACTAACAAAAAAAAATACAACAACAATAAAACTATTTAATATTTTATGTTAAACACAAAAGAAAGAAAGTCTTACCCTTTTAAAATGACATCAGGGCAAATAATGACAGAATTTTCTCTTTTGGTTGAATGATTTCTTTAAGGATTTTTAGTCTTTAGAATCTTATTTAATCATTTTCCTTCTATTGCTCAAACATACACATTTCCACAAATTATTATTTTTTAATCGGTTGAGTTACCGTTTCTATTGATTTATAGCTTCACCCCAAATTTTGACTACATCAAATCCTGGATTCCATTAAGCATCTTTATTGTCTTTGATGGCTTGCCATCGGACTCCATCAGTGTGTTAATAGTAACATTAATCTGCGTATTAACTAGTGCCAAGGAAAGAGGGGTGGAAAAGAAAACCATGAGGGAATTAAAAAGAGGAAAAAGGCTGTTGGAAGAGGGCTGGTAGAATTGAAATGAGAGAGACATGTACTTGAAACAGTCCTTTTTACTGTTTGAGAAGATTTAGAGCGATGTCAAAAGCAGACAGATTTAGAAGCTTCGTTGCTTAAGTGACGCCATTTCAGTTCTGCATAGTACACTGCTTTCTTGGTTTGATAACCTTACATTACCTTACGTTATGACGTTTTTTTCTTAAAATGTATACTTATCAGATAACATAAAATAAAACATAAACAACTCTTGTCCCATACTCAGATATTCTAAATCCACAGCTCCACAGCAACATAAATAATATTTTACCCTCTCCTCCTGTTTGTTATTTGACCAGTGTAGTTCAATTCACATTTAATGAACTCGTATGAACACTTTTTTCTTTATTTATTATTAAATTGCAGTTTGGTTATAATATAATATATTATGGGCCAGGTTTAATAGACAGGGCTTACCCTAAACCATGATTAGGCCATAGTTCAGTTAGGACATCTTAAGACAAAACAAGGCCACTGACATGTTTTAAGATCGGTCAGTGCAAGTTTCTTTTAGTTGAAACAGCTCAGATTTACACTTTAATCTAGGACAGAGTAAGCCTTGTCTGTGAAACCAGGGGATAATATAATATAATATATAATACTACCATTTTGATTGCTGCACATCGTGCAATGAACATGTGCCTACTATTTTTTAAATAAATATTTATTTTTAATTAAATTAACTGCTGTTGTTATACAGTACTAAACGATTGTGTACTGTTCAGTTATTTTAATGAAAATTAAACAGATGCTTTCATTATTTGTGTAAAAATGTCTGCTTAAGAAGTACAATTAAAGATTTAAATTAAACCTGAGGTTGTAATTGCTTCCCTTTCGTTTGTTTTAAAATGGAAGGTCAAGTGCATTGGATTGAGGACAGAATATAGTATATTGTCTCTTCTGCTCACCAAGGCAGCATTTATTTGATCAACAATACAATAAAAAAGTGACATCATGAAATATTTAAAATTCAGTTTGAACTGCTGTACTATTCAACTGTTGAATTCTATTTTCAGTTGTAATATAAGGTAAAATGTATTTTATTGACCAAAGCTTAATTTTCTGCATCATTACTACAGTCTTCAGTGTCACAAGAAACATTTCTAATTATTATCCTGCCTATTTTTTTATATCATAATACAGGGGTGCCTGATCCGGCTCCTGGCGATCGACTGTCCTGCAAAGTTCAGCTCCATCTCTAATCAAACACACCCACCTTTAATTGAATTAGTTGCTTCAGGTGTTTCTGATTAGAGTTGGAGCTGAATGTTGCAGGACAGTTGATCGCCTGGAGCAGGATTGGCTATAATGCTATATATAATAAAATACATTATTTTATTCAGAATTCTGTGATGAATGGAAAGTTGGACAGCATTTATTTGAAGTAGATTTATTTTTTGCGGCAAAGTGCAAGTCTTTAATGTCACCTTTGATCAATTCAATGCGTTCTTGCCGAATAGAAGTATAAATAAATAAGTAAACAGAAACAGTAACATAGTATGTTAGTATTCTATTTTAAATGTGGCCAGTGAGAGAGGGGAAAAAAACAAAAAAAATTAAACCCATAAAAATGTGATTGGGAGACACTCAAAGACATAAACTTTAATGAGTTTGTGAATTGGACAGATATGTGGAGAGACGGCTGTGTGTTTGCGGCTGTAATTGCGTGACTGTGAACAGTGAGCTGGCCGGCCTGCGTTCTTCTTCTCCTTTCCAGACAGATAATGAGAAGCCCAAAGCCAGTGGCTGCGTCCAGAATGACATACTACTTCTACTCCTACTATTTCTGTATTACATATACTAAGCACAGTATGCAAAATGATGCATGCACAGAATACTCAGATGACCTACTTCATTTGGCAAAATGTGCAGAATATCAATATACAAGGCACACTGTATCCCACAATGCATTGGGGCACCCGATGTGTTCCAATGAACCAGAAAAAATACAACATCTGTGATTTTTAACTTCTTCTTTTTTTACATAATACAAAAGTTAATAATTTTTTACAGAGATTTTTTACAAAATGTTTATCCCTGCATGCTGTGCACAGTTTCCGATACTATTTTAAAACAAAATTTCTTGGGATACTGCATAGTAAGTGGTATGCTAGTATTCCATTCTGAACAAAGCCGACCTCTCTCTCTCCCGTCTCTGTTAATGATCTGCTCGGCCTGCCGAGCTGAATCTGAGCGATGCCCACCGACAGTGCCACTCAGGCGGAAAGACACACACACTCACACACAGACATATAGAAGAGAGGAATAGCGCAGGCCAACGCTCGAATATATGATTAAACCCACACTGACACATAATCTCTCGAACACATGTGCAGAAGCAGACCTCAGCACTTCAGACTCAAAAGTCCTGCAAACACACTTGTATAACTGTGCCAGAGAACATACACAAAATCACATATCGTGTATAGCGATAACTGACATATAGGATTATTATATCATTGTACATTCAGGTCAAAAGAGATCAAAAATGAGGTCAGATTGTGTATCTTATGACTCAACACAGATGCCACTGTATCTTGAGGCTTTACTGCTCATTGACAAAGAATTGATTTAATACAGTTCACATGGCATCTCACTGGACTGCTTCAGAAAATCAGCGGTTTGTCATATTATTATCATAAGGTTTAAAATCAGTTTTAGATTCAGAAAAGAACAGTTCATACCTCCAAAAACAAAGTGTCATGTACACACCATCTTCATCCTCCCAAACCCATATGATTGCTTTCTTCTGTAGATATTATTCAAAATGTATGTGAATGAGTATTGAGCTACAAAAATGACTGAATATTACTATAAAACTAACATTATGCTGCTATTCCTAGTCTTCTGAAGTTATAATAGTTGTGTGGAGCAGACAAACATCTAAGCTGTTGTACGCCGCAGATCTTCCACTTTTCTGAAACTCAAACAAAACTCTTTTGCACTTGTGCATATTACATTTTTTTTACACTGCTCAAGCTTTGAATGTTTTAGTTGAAAAATGATGCTGCCGTAGCATGCTGAGTATGTATATATACAGTATATTTGATGAAACTTTGTAACATTTTTTTTTTCTGCCAGAACGTATTCAAAAGAAATATGCCAGTCATTCGGATCGCATGTAAAACTGAAAAGAATTTTAAAAATATATATTTCATTCAAGAGTTTTCTAAAGTGTAGGTGGTATGTGTAACATCACAGTATTTGAATGAAAGATTTCAAATGTCTTCACGTGTGATAAGTGATAAGATTTGTGATAAGAAATATTTTATATGTAGGTATGTAGGAGTCTGTTCAGTCTTCAAAGTTATATACGAGTGTGTATGGATGTGAGGCTGATAAATATTCGCAGTGTGTGTGTATAGACTTCAGCTTTTTAATGAAGTTCTCAGTTAAGTCTCCCAAAGACTTTGCATCCCTCAACCCCCCCACACCCCCGAGCGCACATATACACACACACACACAACCAAATGACCCCTCCCCCCCATCGCAACACACACGCTCATGCACACAAACACTTAAAACACACATTCCAAGCATCCTCATTAGCAATTCATGAGCTGAGTCTCATTAGACACTAAGTTTTAGCGGGGGCCTCTGAAGTCGATGGCTAGAGCTGTTATTAATATTTCATATGTCTTCCCATTGAGGAGTAAAAAAAAAAAAAGAGAAGTTGCTTCGCTTCGGCTACAAAGTCACTCGAGCTCTTCTCTTTTACCCCTCTTCCTCTATTTTCCCTCCTTTTTCCCCTTCGTTAGAATGCTTTTATGGACTGCCTCTTTCTTTGGCGCTCCATCTCTCCGCCCCTCTCTCCGGCGCACAGACCCTAACTCAAACTGACTTAATTGGGCTGTCTTTGTTCGAAGAAATGTGGACCTACCTTGCGTTTTCCCATAGATTCAGACTAAAGATTGAGACAAAACACATAGAAAAGAATAATCACAAATGAGATCTCTTTAATATCTCAAAAAAAAAGTAATCTTAGATGCATCTCCTCCAGCGTTTTATAAAAAGATCTCTGTCTCAGAATGTTTGGCAGGACACCAAAGTCTGCAATCAAAAGTCATAAGAGATCTAAAGTAAACATTGCTCATCGTTCATAATGCTCAGTTGTTTAATCTGATGTCACACGTGAACATTTTCAGATCCTAGAACCAATCAAAAAATGTACGCTCACTACTGAAAGTTATAACCTTTATCTACATACTGAAACCTCAGGTGGTCAGACAGTAATTCATCTTTTCGAAATCATTCAAATATTTGTGCCTGTTACACCATTAGCAGGGACTATAGTGTATAAGGCTACTTTAAATGAAAAGTGCTTATAAATGACTATTAGGATAACAAAGGCATGAAGTCTTCACAAGTAGATAGCTCTATAATTTTACACCATGTCCTAACTATATGCGATGCGACAACTTTCTAGCAAAATAAATATTTTTCATTCACACATTCAAGTCACAATGCGGCAGAATCAATCAGATATCACAGCCAATCAGAAGACCTGATGTGTGGGTGAAGTCTCACTGCACTCACAGCAAAATGGACGTTTCTAACCTAATTAATAAATATTAAACATTAGTTAAAATGCATGCTGAATGACTGATATTATTAATGCAAAATGCTTGTTGGTTCACATTGAGTTTTAACGCACATGTTTGTTTTAATCTATTACTTTCAGTAAGGTATACATGTCAAGCAATATGATATTCTAATTTATATTAGACACTTTTAACATTGAATAAAGTAAATAATCAGTACATGATATTATCAGAAATATTATCTGTAATCATCACGGTAATAGAAACCATTTCTAAAATTAATTTTGCTCGTCACCGTCACGGCTGGTTATGACAAAAATGTCAATTAACATGGAAAATATTTGGTGCTGTAGTTTTATTTAGTGCTGTCAAACAATTTGTCACATCCAAAATAAAAGTTTTAGTTTACATACTATATGTGTGTGTATTGTGTATATTTATTATGTATATTCATGTAATTAATCATTTAACAGCACTCGTTTTATAGTGTGTGTTAGAATAAGGCTTAAGGCATCAACAAATGTCAGTATTGTGCCAGCATTTAGGAGCTTTAGGAGAAATGTTTGCGACAACTTGTAAATTAAGCATATTTGAGATATAAAAATCTGTCTTGCATCCGCCATCTAATATGAAGAGACATTCAAGCAAAGTTGATTTCCCCCAAAAACTACAGCGGTTCATTCAAAACATTGCTCTTGTTGTCTGAGAATCCTGACCAGGGCTGTGCTTCCCGAAAACATCGCAAAGTAGATCGTCTAAACTGTTGATTTGAGGTTCAGTGGTACATTGTTTTTGTAGATAAAGCCCAGTCTGGCACCTCACACCAGCTCAAAAAATGGTGTGAGTTTGGGGCTGATCTATCTTCTGACCATCCAGTGGCAGACGAGAATGTGTTTGAAAACAGTCATTATTTTTGCAAGTTTAAGTTTTATCAAGAAGACTTAATGAAAGTGGAACGACGGCACTCCACTGGGAAGAAGTCATTGTCAAACATACAGCAGAAAGGCCTTCATGTTGGATTAGAGAGATTGGGCTAATGTGGGAGAATCCCAAGTGAACCCTATGACCCCTGTAAAGAGGTTAGGGAACAGAGGGGCTCGGCAGACACGGCGTGCTCTGGAAATAAACACACGCATGAATAAGTCAATAATGGCCGTGGCTCCAAATGTGTGCATAAACAAATGAACGAATATGTGCGTGTGTGTCCGTGTGGAGGGCCAGACTCCCGTTCTTGACAGACGCCACATTCCCTGCGAATGAGAAACAGACACGGACAGAGAGACAGATAGATGTCTTTAACAGCCTGTTTCTCGTCTGTGCGCAGCTGAGGAAAGAATCCAGAGAGCCCCCTCCTTCCCAAACCAACTGTATTCCCACTTTATCTGTGGGAGAATATGTGCCAGTGCTCCTCTGTCTCTCATTTAAACAGCGCTGTCATGAGAGCCGTAATCAAACCAAAAAACCTCACAAAGGCAGAAGAGCATGGCAGTATGGAACCAATTGTGATCTAACAGCAGCCAAAAAACCCATTTGCATCTGAGACAGTAGATTCGCCAGCTTTCTCTCCTCATTTGACCCTCTTCTCCTCAGCTTGATCAATATCATCTCCTTTTCTCTTCGTCAAATGTCTTCCCACGTTTTCAGATGTCGTCTCCTTGACTGTAGCCAGCTATGAGGTCACCTCTGTAACTTTTTCATCTAGGTTCTGTTAATGACTAATTTGCAGTTAAAACTCCTTATATGTGTGTCTGTTTAAACAAGTGTATTCAGTTTAAACTGAATTTTTAACACCTGTGGTATGAAAATGATCGCTGTAAGATGCAGCCGGAGTAAACAATGCTTGAGAGAGTCGGGAGTGAGAGTACATGCATCTTAAGCATCTTTGGACTTGTCTTTTTCACCTAATGAGAAAAAAAAGAGAGTTTGCTTTTATAATCTTTAATGCCTTCTGTTGGATGTATCAATCAATCAATCAATCAATCATATTTATTTATATAGCTCTTTTAACAATACAGATTGTAGCAAAGCACTGAACATTATCAAATAGGAGAATAGAGTGATGGTAATGTATAATGATGAGATTAAACCATTTATTTATTTAATGTAGAGAGTTTCTGTAATCAAAACGACGATGATCAATAGAAATGAGATGTTCCCAACTAAGCAGGCCGGGGGCGACTGCGACAAGGAACCAAAACCCCATCCTTGAGAGAATGGCGCAAAAAAAACGTTGGGAGGAACCAGGCTTATTTGGGGCCAGTTCTTCTCTGGCCGGACGCCCAGCACATAATTTCCAGTTAAATTTTAAGCACATGTCAGATTGTGCAAAGGACTTATAAGTGTGTGTGTGTTTGTGTGTTTGGTTCCGGTGATCTGTCTACAGGGCTCATCTAAGTGTTCTTGTCTCCGATGAAGATCATCTCTTTGTGCTGATACACCATCTGACCTGGATACGGACTGAGGAACAGAATAAGAGAGAGACAAACTAATATTAGTGTAAATGCCATTCTTTTTACGATGTAATGAGTACATTGTGTGTTAAGGGGAGTGTTCCCAGTTCTGATCTAATTAATGCAGCCTAACAATCCATTAATGGATTTGATTAATAAATGTGTATTAGTGTGTTAGGTGTAAGCCAGAGTAAAGAGATGTGTCTTTAATCTAGATTTAAACTAGATTAAGGCAGAGTGTGCCTGCCTCCTGAACAGTATTAGGTAAATTGTTCCAGAGTTTGGGTGCTAAATAGGAAAAAGATCTGCAACCCGCAGTAGATGTTGTTTTGATATTCTAGGTATTATCAAGTGGCCAGAATTTTAAAGAATGCAGCAGCCATGGATATAAGACAATGAAAGTGTTTTTGACCTTGCATGCATGTCAACCTGTAGCTGTAGACTTCCAAAACAATAATTTGAACCTTTCATTACCCACAAAAGAGGCACATTGACAATGCTCAGTCATCTAAAACATCTACATCTACACTAAAGTGTTTAGTGTATATAATGAGTTGTATTTAAAAGGATTATTACAACAAAAATCTTAAAACTCACAAATTTTCAAAGCCTGGTTACGGCCATGGTCTCTTCTCACTCCAGGATGTTGTTTCCACAGCAGTATTTTGCAGGGGTGTTGATTTGTTGCTATGTTGTTTCTTGCGTCTCATCTGAATTTGTGTTTAATGAATCTTTTGCGCAGTGCAGCATAATTAATTTGTATTCTGTCAAGTCTTTTATCAGACACACCTGTGATGAAACGTCGCTTATATCAGGTGTAGATTTGATAAATGGGAGCCGTGACGTGCTGTAGCGCTTAATGAGGAAAGACAGAATCCGGTTCCTCAAACTTTCCCAAAAGCCAGGCCAGTTTGAGTGTAGTTTAGAGAGCAGGGCCGGGTTGCTTCACAACAAAGTGCATGCTGGGAGGTGGTGTTTGAGTGTTTGCTTTGAACAATTAGAGGTAGTTTGCGGCCATTTTGTGCCGTCGCTGGTGGACGAGCACAATGGGACGCTGCGCGGTAAGCCGGGCGAGCCGTTTCATGGGAAAGAGCGCCTGAAAATGGCGCTCCGGAAGGCGCCCTCACTTAGTCTCTTTATAAGCGCCTCTTTTATTTTCCCTCTTTCGAACTCTATCAATTTTCCCAGCACATTCTCTCCCTTGGTTTTGTGGTTTGTCTGCCACCCCTCCTCCATCGCTACCCCGCTTGCTGTGTTCTTTATAAAGACTTTCTCTTTCAACATCATACCCATAACCCCTCTTACACCCCCAACGCACCCTTGCGCGCACTCCGACTCTCTTACATTCAATTCCCTGTCTTCCTTTCTTTCTTTCTGTCTTTCCCTGCCTACTATGGTCAGGTCTCATGGGGAAAGACAGTTGGCAGGAAGCAGGCTTGCTGCCATAGCAACAGGATCACTCCCTCTCCCACAGGTCTCCTTAGCAACCGGTAGCTTGGCATTGTTGTAATGAGCAGACCCTATGTGCCAGGCTAACAGATCATAAGTGTGTGTGTGCATGTATGTAACCGAGTGCATATTTAAGTCTTTTTGTGAAAAAGGCCACTTTGTGCATTCAGTTCATATATGTGTCTTTTGTCCTTTTTCAACAACTTGAATATTAAAGGATGCGCCTTAAACGCATTAATGTAGCAGGTTTTAATTAACAATCATGTGACCAGGTGCTTCCCAATCTGTTTGGGGTTTGATTAAAGCGATCAGCTCATTCCACGCCCTGCAACTGAAATAATCGATGCGTGACTTAATTAATGATTTACTAATTAATTGTGCATGCTCAGCCTAGAACAGAGGATGACTTTGTGCTCGATGATAAAGTCAGTCATAGTTGTGCATGCTCGTGTCTTTGCTCGCGGAGAGAGCGGCAGCACAAAAGACTGAAGAAATGCTGCCTGTTTGTTGTGAAACAGTAGTCTATACAGCCTATACATTTATTCACTATTATTTTAACAATTTATTAGTCACAAACCAAACAATTTAGTTATTAAAACGTAGTTCTATTAATTGTGATTCAGAATCCACACTTAATTTTAAGGTCCAATAAACTGCTATACTGCAATAAATTGCTGCTTATTAATAGTTAGTAAGGTAGTTGTTACGTTTAGGTATGTAGAATATGGTCATGCAGTATATGCCAGCATGTCATAATATCCATGATAATAAATAACTAATTAATAATGAAAACGGTTCCCTATACAAAAGTGTGACGCTCTTTATTTATCACTATTAACCAGAATGCATATTACTAGCATAATGGCTATTTATTAGTACTTTTAAAAGAGATACTAATGCGGTATTCTTCATGACCATATTTTAAATCCCTTAACCCTACCTAAATGTAACAACTACCTTACTAACTATTAATAAGCAGCAAATCAGGAGTTATTGATACTATAGTTATAGTTAATAGTAAGAATTGGTCTTCAAAATAAATTGTGACCATATAAATATATTTAAAATCTAGATTATAATATGAATATGTATCTTTATTACATTTTAAGTATCAAATAGATTTGGTTATATTTATAACCACACAAGAAGAAAAACATTGCCAGTGGGGTAAGCAAAATAAGTCTTATGCAATTTTGCTTCTCATGTGAATTTGTCTTGCTTTAAGGCTGTTCAGATCTATGTATATATATATTTAAAACCGTGCACAATTATTCAGAATTAATTTGTGTTGTTTTATCACAGCAAAGTTTGTGTCACAACATGAGGTGTGCATCTGTGCACAGGACCCAGGTGTAAGACAGTTCTTCTGAGTGTGTGCGATCTCCCACAGGTGTCTGTTCTCTCCACCTGTTGTGTGAAAGCTTAGCTGGGATCGTCATCGTTTGAGGCTGACGCTGCTCTTAGCACTGCCCCAGTCTGGGCCGTGTGCCACGCGACGACCGGGCAAACGTATGCCAGGGGGCGGCTGTGCTACGCCGTGCCCTGCTCCACAATGCTGAAGAGCTGGCTTTCATGCCCCCGAAGGTCTGGTCAGCTCTGGCATGTAGGGCGGATTTTCCGATCCCCTGCACCGCTCTCAGATGCTCCTTAATCTGCTTGCTCTATTTTTAAACCTCCCTCCCCTCTTTTTGCTCTATCCGTCCATCCTTCACTTCCTCCCACTCTCCCTCCCTCCCTCAGGCTCTCCCCGTTCCCAGGGAACTTGGCCCGGCTTGCCCAGCAGCTCCAATTAGAGCTCGGTCCAAGGGGATGGAGCGCACTAGCTGGCTGCTCCCACCTACAGGCCCCCAGGGGCTCCAGCTTCTTTTCCGTGCCCAGTCTACCTCTCTCAGGTTAGGCTAGAGCTCCAGACGCGGCCCCTCCCTTCCGTCCTGGTCCCTCTGGTGGGTGGGCATTCCACAGGGAAGCGAGCGGAGAGAAAGGCCTTCTGTCGTCAAACGCTGGCTGTAATGATGCTCTGTTTTCAGGACACGAGTGCTGGGCTTCCTTCGTTAACAATGTCTAATTTAGCTAATTTGTCAATTTAAAGACAAAACATAAAATGTTCAGCCAAAAATGTAAATGTTGGTGTTTACTCACACTTGTCATCCTAAACTCAAATGTTCTCATTTATTTATTTTTTTGCAGCACCACCAAAAGAGAATTTTCAAGGCATCTCGATATTGTATGGAAATCAGTGACAGAAAATCTCCACTGCAGTATTCAAATGCCATTTTCCATATTTAAACAGATGCGATACATTTTGTGACAACCACACAAAAAAGACTATTAGACTTCTCCTTGAGATTTGGTATAAAACTTTTAATATTAGAAAGAAATAATTTTAGTGATATGGTTTGAAAACCATGTAATATATGCTGGTGCATGGTACCTGTGTTATTTCTTCTTCTCATCATTGCTGTTTATAATGCTGAGGATGTCTGACCATTTGAAATGTTTAATCTCCTCCATCACGGTTTAAAATACAATATTCAGGTGGGTTTGAAATGTTTTGTGGTCCGCGCCGATATATGCACATGACCTGCTCTGCGGTATTGTGTCTTTGGACTGGCACTACGGTAGTTCAGGTGATATTGACATGAAATCATACTTTATTCCTATTGCAGTGCAATATATGTCATTCACCATAAATACTATAATTAAATCATTTTAGGTGCAGTTTAAGTGTCTTTTATAGTATAAGGTGAAGGATGCTTTTGAAAGTTTTGAATGCTTCCATCTTCTAAATTTAAATGGAACACAGTAGCTTGTGTTTATGTGTTATAAAATCGGCTCAAAATACCAAACATTTCATATCCTCTGACTAGTCTAAAGCTAAAATTAATGGACTTAAGCCATCATTTGTTTGGAACAAAGATAAACAGCAACAAAGTTTTGGTGTTTTTTAACAGACGTGGCGGGAACAACATGGCTTCCTTATAAAGTGTCAAGTTAGAGAACAACATGTTTTACTTTAACAATAGAATACATAAAACATCCTGTATTAACTAGAAATAACGCTGTTAGCAAATGTCCGTTAGCATCATCATCACATATTAGGACTGTTCGATCCTATAATTTTATATTGCTCCATCCGTCACATTGCCCACACCTCTCTCTGCTCTCTACCGTTCACATTAATCGCCTGTGAGTTCTTTCTTTTCCCCCAAACAGCCAAGCACCGCCTGTGACATCACTCACAGGAAGTGCATCTTTAGCGTTGGCTAATTTCCATCGATTGCCTCCAGACAGGCTTAGCAGACGCGCCCTGTTCCCACACAGAACTCTCATTTTAAGTCTCCTCGCCTGCAGGAGTCCTCTCTCGCTCTCTCCCTCTCGCACAATGAATGCAGTCAGCGCTTTTATCTCCTACCCCACTTGTGCTTATTATCAAATAAATGCGAGGCAGAGAGATACCCATTGACAGTAGCATGCATAATGACTGCTGGCTGTGTGAAATGGATTAATAAATAATGGGTGAACGTGGCTGAAAACAGCTTTTCCAGTCCTGCGAGTGCGCAAGAATGCTTGACAGAACAATCCCCCAACACACGAGCCGTGCGTTCCGGACCGCGTCGAATGGAACACTGGGCAGAATGTAAAACAGAACGCTGCCTGGAATACTCGGAGGAGTCTGCTCAGTAAATTAGAACGTTCTTTAAAATGAGAAACAGATCACTTGGCAAACATCACCCAGAAGAGTTTGCTAAAACTTCTAGGTAGATAACGTCTTAAACGCCATCTTTTCTTTCTGCTGAAGTGCTACTGTAGCTATGGCCTTTTGCTGCTCAGAAATTGAATGAAATTTAAGGCTCTTTACACGAACTTGAAAAATGAGCCTTGATCCTTCCAAATCCCATTCATTGCCCATAGTGAAGTTGATCCAAGGGCACTAATCCAAGGCCTACATCAATGAATAGTGGACTGAAACACTGTATCATAGCATCATTTGATTAAAAGTTCCTTTCTGGATCGACTAAATGGATCATATTTTGTGTATTCATCAATAGGTGCTTTTGGGGAAAAGATTATCTGACTAGTGAGCTAATCAGGTCACAGGTCACGTCTGTCTTTTTCAGATCTGTTTCATACTGTGACATCTTTGCACACCCCTTCAATGTATTTGACTCTCTGGATGCAATTACAAATTCTCTTTGATTTAAAAAAATAAAAACTGTGGTAATGTGAGTGTTGAAACCCTTGCTTTCTCGCTGTATGATATTTTGTTTGTTTGGTGTGTCAGGGCAATTGTTAAGGCAGAACTTTCCATGTAAAAGCAGCTTGCTTTTGTGGCTTGTCGTGGGCAGATGTGCCTAACACGAAAACAAGAGGGCGGAGGCGACCAATGGCGCCAGGCGGTCAAATACATAGGTAATGATCTTGGTTCATAAACCTCAATTTGACGAAATGCACCAAGCTATGTATTAGCATTAATTTTAAAAGATTGTAAAATTGTGAGTGTTATTTAGTTGTTCCATTACACAAATAGGGTACACGATTTGGAAGTATACAAATTTAGACAGTTGTTTAATTATTTTCAGTTACAGAAAATGTCAGAACGACCACAGCTTTGCAAACGACAAGGTTTGAATTTAGCATAGTAGTAGTTAGTATGTAGTTAGGTGAAATGTGCCATACTGAGTACCTTGAATCTAATCTGCTGTTTATTTAGTCAAGTCAAGTCAAGTCACTTTTATTTATATAGCGCTTTTAACAATACAGATTGTAGCAAAGCACTGAACATTATCAAATAGAACAACAGATGTGCAATGACGAGAATGAAACTTTATTTATCAAATGCAGAGACGGTCTCTGTAGTCAAGACGACGATAATCACTAGAAATCAGGTGTCCCCAACTGTCTTCATATTTAGTTATGTAATGAAACTCTTCTAATTTTCCACCTTGATCTCTATGCCGATTATTACGCCCATCATCTCTCTTACTCTACACACCTCCTGCCTGGCCAACATATGATCCCTTCAATCCCTCTTACTTTGTTGCATTCCAGGGGTTATAGTCAGCTAAGGGGCCACAAGACTTAACCAGGATTAGCCCTAGATTTCTCTGGATTATGCAGGCTAGAGAGGGATTAAACCTGATTGCCAGATTTTTCCGGTTTGCCGGGCATATTTGAAAGTGCCTGTGTATCAGGTTAGAGGGAGGGTTTTTTTCAACATTTTCCCCATTGAGCACACTGTTTCTGTTAGGAATCTCAGCCTTCATGTGTGCATTTGACTAGCAGGGTGTTAGTAATTAAAATGCTAACAGGTCGTTTTTGGCCACTATTAGACATTACTCTGTTTTCAGTTGTATCAGGTGGCAGTAAGGTTCACTAACTGTATTATATATTGGTACTCATTGCAGGTTGTTACATCGGCAATATGTTGTTTCTTAATTTATTCTGCCAACCATCTTTGACAAAGAATCCAAGTTTTATTGTCATTGTCAGACCATAAATCAAAAGGTTGTAATGTCTAAATGCCACGTACCTGATCACTCTACATCTCACCTTTGCAGAAGACAAAAAACCCTTCATCGGTGAGACATCTACTGTAATAATATTGGGAAGGGCAAAAAACATCTTTGTCAGAATTCACCAACAATGTTGATGAAATAACTGCATTTTTCATAGAGAGGTCATTGTATGGCAGCATTACACTGTGACTTTATATAAGTGATATGATCAGACATATCTGATCTTTGATCAGATATGTCAGGTAATACTTGCAGATCAAACCAGAAGAGTATCTTTGAGAGCCAAAGCAGGTCACAAGCAGACGGGTCTACATGGCTGGCCAGCGAATGACTCAGAGGCAGAAGGGCTTGAAGGTGTCTGGGTCAAATTCCGAACCACAGACCTGCTATTTATAGCGCTCACCACAGGCCACACCACCACAGCAATTGTGACTTCATGAATAATCTGCTTTCATCAAAGACCCAGCGCTCTACCTATTCCCCTGTCTTAATGGAGACACTAAGGGCAAAGAGCGGATCTTTTCGGCGACTAAACGACGACTCGTGGCCTTTCAAGTCTGAGAGTTGTCATGTTTTAAAAATGCAAGCTTTCTACAACAAGCTCATGTGCAGACGGCTGTTTGGTGAGCTGAGCCGCGGAGTGGCGGGGTGCTGGTAGCTACTGTGAAGTCATGCAGCCTATAGTTGACTTGCTAATCACTGTTCCTCTGAGACAGCTCAAGCGACGGTGTGACTGCCGATGATTGAAGCTCTCTAGCGAGTTGGGCGAGTCGTCTGACTGTCAGAGATGAAAGGATGTTTGCAGTTTACCTGCAGCATCAAACGGCATCTGCCTCTCTCTTCCCCCTGCTTCTCGCGCGTAGCTCCTCTCTTCCCGTTTCTACAGTAGTCATGGTTACCCCCGCAACAGAGCGCGCTTGCCGGAGCTGTCAGGGCGTCGTGCTCAGATCACCTCGTGCAGGTCGTTTCGGCACACAGTTCCCACTCGTGACACCACGCTTCAATTTGGCTTTGATTAAGTCAGCCCGGGAAGCATCTGGCTCTTTCAGCAGCACGGGGGCTCGTGTAATTTGGCAGAATAACCGAATGAGAATAAAACCCCCTACCTGGGGGGGCAAGGGGACGTAAATACATCTTGCTTATCCAATTTCTCAGCGCTCTGAATGGGAGCGGTGCAAAATGCTGCAAATCTGCCACCGGTGTTGGGGGAAGAATTAGCCCCTCAGGTGTGAGGTGACACTGAAACAGCATGCTCTCCGAGATTAGCCTGCTTTACAGTCGATATCCAGCTGTAGTGTAAATTTTGCCAAGGTAATTGGCTCTTTTCAGAGACTGATATCTGACCACTCGTGTGAGCGGTAATGGTTCTCAGAATCACTACGGAAAACAAGAGGCTGCTTTCCGTAAGGGGGTGCGATGGGGGATTATGGAGTATAGATGGGCTGATAGACGCACTTGAAGCGTAATTGTATTGTGGATGATTGAGGGACAGGAAGTAGATTTGTTTTGTCTTATTTGCATTTTTTTTTCTTCAGCAAGAGCAGGTGAATGAAATTAGTAGTGTGATTTGTGGCGGGATGGAGGGTGAACGAAAAGAGAGTGATAAACAGATGCGGGACACAGAGAGAGATGAATGAGTTTGAGAATGAGGGAATCTGAGTGAAGGAGGGTGTGAAGAGGCTATGCAGCTTTGAGAGAGAGACACTGAGTGTTTGTTAGGAGTGGAGCTTGCACTACATTACTGTTGCTGTGTACACGTCAACACATTATGTGTGTTGTTTGGTAATGTCGAAAATTTGTCGGACAGATGATAAAAAGAAATCGAGAGATCAGTTGAAACTTGGATTGTGTACCAGGCCAAGAAGGGATAACTATGAACATTGTCCTGGGCCTGGGATGAGGGCCCTCTATGATTATAACCTCCAGCTCTGTAGGACAGAGTACCAAACATAAATACTTTGTCTCGAATCCCCAGTATTTTAGGTGTGCGCACCAGCATACTTTGACAAGAGCATGCAACAGGGAGAAGCACACTGAGGGATTTGTCCCTTTCGCTTTTTTTTCAGTGATGGATAAGAACAAACTGTCCTAGTCAGTTTTGATGCTGTTCTGTTTCAGAGTAGTCGACCTTTCTTAGGATGACTTGTAGCCATTCCTTAGCTAATCAAAAAACAGCTGTTTTCAAAGTACTCCTTTTCAGCCTTAGAAGATTGTGTTTCATTGAAATTGGTTTTTATAATATATAAAATGACAAAAAGTCATATTTTGTTGGTTTGAATTATTTTTGCGTTGTATGTATAAAGGTAATTAATAAATACTTTGAACATGCCATTAGGAATCTTTAAACTAAGGTAATGACTTTATAAGATTTGCAAAGCCTTGCTATGGTGTGAAATATAAAGTTCATTTTTAGGCAAGATGCTCAGATGGATGTTGAGCAAAGCTTTTGCTGAGACTTTATGTAATATATAATACAGCCTTGAGTCTTTTTAATGTAAGTAAATGTAAGTAATGCAATTTAATTAAAATCATATTTATTGAATTCAGCCGACATATTAATGTGAAATAACTAAGGTTATATGAGTTATGTGCAGTAGGATACACAATAGCTACTGTATGTAAACAGGTGTTTCATGTTATACTTTCTATGGTGCACAGCTGGAACAATGTATTGACCAATTCACATCCGAGACTACAACTATCATTAACATTCTTGACTCCATTGTTGTTGTACACCAAAGAAAGAGATTTCTCAGCTGCGTCTGTACAACTGAACTCTTCTCTCTCTCTCTTTCTCTGGTTTCCTTTGTCTGGTGCTCCTCCTGGATTGCTAGTGTGCCAAAATCACGCCTCGTTCTCGCTTTCTCGTCTCACTCTCTGGCTTTTCCTCATATTTCCCCAAGACTGCAATCGATAGAGGCGTCTGTGATCAGGTTGCCACGTGTGATTCATTTGGGTAACCTTGACTACGGTTTGATGTGCGTGTGGACTTGGCTTGGCTAGCTGCAGCGTGAGTCAGAGAAAGCGTGTGCCGTGCAGGAGCTGGTCTGCTTACAGTATTGATTTGCCTGAGCAGCCAAGAGGGGTTTCACCTCTTCCTACAATGAGTGTCCCGAACTGCTTTAGAGTTTTTATAGGAACTTGCATAATTCTTGTGAGGTTTTTATTTTGAATATGTGTTCATTTGAATCAAAATTGCTTGATACACAATACTTCTAAATACTCTAAATACATTGATGATATATATATATATATATATCATTAATGATTATTTGGACACTACTGTTTTTATTGTAATAAAGTACTTAAAAATATGAATATATTTTTTTCTGTCAATTATTTTACGTCAGGCCTTATGCAACATTAAGTTTTATGAATATGTAATAGGGGTCAAAATCAAAATCATATTTAATAATAATATTCAATAATAATCAATCTTATTTATTCCTGTTTTCTCCTTCCCACAGAACTCCATCAGACACAACCTCTCCCTACATACCCGCTTCATCCGTGTTCAAAATGAGGGAACAGGAAAAAGTTCCTGGTGGATGCTTAACCCAGAAGGCGGAAAGATGGGCAAAGGGCCCCGAAGACGAGCTGTATCTATGGACAATGGTACTAAATACCTAAAGAGCCGAGGCAGAGTCAGTCGGAAGAGAGCAGGAGCTGTGGGAATGGGCAGAGAACTTGGAGGACCCGGAATACAGGGATCACCAGAACATGGAAGCCCAGCTGGTAAGGGAGTTATGGGAGTTGGGGGTGAGGAATTTGATGCCTGGACAGACCTCCACTCTAGAACAAGCTCATCTGCATCAACATTAAGTGGGTGCTTGTCTCCAATTCTGGCTGAGACAGAACCTGATGAACCAGAGGAAGGAGGACTTTCCTGCTCAGCCTCCCCAAGACTCTACCCTAGCCCCACCAGCACAAGATCTCCAGCCCTGGGAACAGGGGGACACTGTCCATCTGTCGAGCTCCCGCACCTAGCTGATCTAACTGGAGCCATCAGCTTGGAAGAGGGCTACTCCCAGCCTCTACCACTTAAGCGCAATGGCTATCACTATGGCCCTGGACCCAAAGGAGAGACCTCCTACTGTGGAACAGTTTATGGGCAACCATCCATGGGCATGCTTAGGCATCATACGCCTATGCAGACGATTCAGGAAAACAAGCCTACCAGCTTCCAGCGTGCTCTTAGGGCATACTCAGAGAACAATGCCCTTGAAAGTCTGCTTGCTGGAGGGCCACAGTACTGTGGTAAGGACATGATTGTGGGGCAAGGAGCAGCATCCCATTCCCTTATGTCACAATCTAACAGCGCTGTGCACTCTCACAGCCACAATCAGAGCCAGAATCACAATCATAACCCAGAGCATGGCCACAATCGCAGTTCAAGTCAGAGTGTTCACAACGGCCATGGAGTAACCCACGAGCAAAACCCAAGCCATCATCACAATCCCAATCAAGCTCATAACAAGCATCACCCAAGTCTTGACTACAATCATCACAAACACCACCGTGGCCACGACTATGTTCAATCTCATGACCATAAACTCAATGCTAGTCCCAATCCTAACCACATGCACAATCACCTGCAACACAACAACTCCAGACAACCAGACCTTTCTCCCAGGGTGAACAATGACATGTTGCAACCCTACAACCACAAATCACCCAGCCTTTATGGCTCACGTGTTCACCTCCCTTCTACTGCCCTGCCTCCTAATCCTGCTAGTGTCTTGGATGTTCCCCAAGACCCTTGTCGCCTGGCTTCAGCCCCCCACCCTCGTCATCAGTCCTACCCAGGTTCCCACCTCCACCAGGGCATGACAGAACCATGGCAGGGGTATTACCACCTCACATCACAAAATCCCAATTATCATGGCAACCATCAAGCAAACCATCACCAGGATCCTCACAACCGGTTGCAGTCTGAGCTAGAAATGGATGTGCACCAGAGCAGTCTGGATTGCGACGTGGAATCCATTCTCCTGAATGACTTCATGGACTCAACCGAGGGAATGGACTTTAACTTTGACGGGTCACTATCACAGGGTGTTGGCATGGGAATGGGTTTGGGAATGGGAATGGGGGTTTTTGCAGGACCTCAGCAATCACACAACAGCCAGAGTTGGGTGCCTGGGTGAACCGTGGGGGCATTGAGGACCTACATATAGGCAAGCGTTTAACCATACAGCCTTCTGAAGGGCAGCAGGTCAAGTTGGGAACTCATACGAACGATTTGACCAAGATTCCCTTTTGCTGATGTCAGATTCTGGACCCTTGCCCCATCTCCTTAAAATACCCCCCTCTATTCCATTTTCGCTGCTGTGGAATAATGTCATATCACCCTAACAGTCCTTTCTGTGGTTCATGTCCTTCAGTTTGTGCTCAATTCATCACCTCCATGTCTTTCTGGGCAAAAGCTCTGAAGCACTTTACATCGCCATCCATTCCGATGCTGTAACGACTACCCCGTGACCTGGGAGGAATCACATTGTCCGCTGGCCTGGGTTTAATGTATGCAAACGACTTTGTTATCCTTCCTGAACAAAAAAGTAAATAAATAATTAAGCGTTGGTGTTGTTTTACTAAACATGAGTACAGGATTGAGCAGTTGCTATAGCTGTCTGAGTGTCTGTGCTGTCATTTGTGTATTTGTCAGTGTGTGCGGGTGTGTGAGTGTTTGAGTGTGGAGCTGCTTTTCTTTGGTAAATGTATGCACCTCCTCTCAAGTAGGTCTATTGGATGTCCCTTTATTGTGGGCTAGGACAGTCATCCATCAGACACACTCTATTGATATTCAGCATATCCTTTTTAATCTCCAAAGTAATGCACCAGCTATGCATCACTGTTGCAAATAGAATGTGATGCTCGGGGAGCGCAGGGCTGTTTTTCCCCCGGACACACAACGGCTTAATGTGTTTTGGCGAAAGTGATGATTAAAGTCACTCTGCAGTAAGTGGTGGGGCAGGGGGAGGGGGTATTAGAAGGAGGCAGGGAGGGCAGAGATAGAAAGATAGTGGGGGAAAAGGAGAAATGCAAATATTATCACTATGCCCCCTTCCTCTCCATTCTGTGAATTTATAAAGCTTTCCCTGTAATGAAATAAGGAATGATCCAACACTACTGCACATCCTGTGCAGGGCTCTTTCCTGGTTCACCTCGGCCTAGCTACTCTGTGGCAGCCTTCCTCTGACTTCACCCAGTTAATTGGTTTTATTTCGACTACATTAGCATTCTTTATCTTTCTACCTATGCAGCGTTAACCCTAGGTCATCAATGATGATTGATCAAGTTTTAAGTTTTTCCAACCCTTATTCCCTGTGTGTTAGTGTAATACACATCTGGAATTTGGAAAATGCTTCCTTAATGAGTTAATGCTTGACTAACTAAATGATGGTAGTGCTACCTCAAGGTTGCAAAAGAAAAGGTGTCATTTCATATCAGGTTTTACAGAATGACAATTCCACCATCTTTCAGAGCAAAATAAAATTGGTGCTATCTTCTCTGTGTAGACGTCCCCTATCATTTTGTCCTTATCCAGTGATCTCCCAGACTCAAGTAATAAGTGCAAGTGTATATTTTTTCATTCTGAATGCAACATTACACCACAGATTCAAACAAAAAGACTCCTTTGATTATGACATGGTTTGAAAATGGCCATGTTTATGCACACATCATAAATACCGGTTGTCTTTACCTATTATGGCCATTAGATAAGGGTTGATAAATTAGTGGAAACACCATGTGAAAAAGTAGCTTCAATTTTAAGCAATTAAATCACCATTACATGACTGCAACCACAAAGGAGAGTTATTAGGTTGATAGTAAATTACAAAACATGTCAGGTGTAAAAAATGGTCTGACAGTTAGTACTTTGATATGAAAGGTTTGGAAGCAACGTGAGGCAACTAACAGGCTTTTAAAGCAGAATACTTTGTACGTGAATTGTCAGTGCATCCATGTCAAAAATTGCTAAATTATTTATTTGTCAAGGGAGACAGGATCAAAAATAATTATAGCATATGCCAAACAGTAAAAATGCATCGGCAAAGACAAACAGAAGTCGCAACTCAGTGAACTCTAACAATCCAAAACAGCGTCAAAAACCATAGGCTTTATGAATCAATATTTCTCTTACCAAGTCTTCACAAAAGGCACTTTCTAGCATCAGAAAGCAAAAGCATTGTTCACTTGTGTTCCATAATTACAGGATTATAATGTCTCCATGCACACTACTAAACAAATGCAAGAGTAATTTCATGACTGCTAGGATAAAGTCACCGTCCATGGCCAATCACTAAATCAGAACATCTTTGAATTTTTATGTAAATTTCTGGAACACAAAGAGTAGATTCCACCCCCTTTATTACTAAAGAACTGGACAGCTTGTTCCTTTAGCATTCCGACAAGAATATCTAATTTCTTCAAATTTATATGCTGTTTGGTGTTTAAAGTTAGTTTGTCCACACTTTGTATCATTACTTGATTACTTGTCTACCATTATTGATGTTCCATAAAGTGCATCCCCATCCTCCAAACTCTTTTATTTATTTATTTTTATATATGTTGCCAGGTGCTTTTTCTGAGGCTGAAATTGTCCAGAGAAACCCGTCTTGGATGCAGCTTTTTGTTCTACTTAAATTTTGATGAGGAAAAAGTACACGGAGAGAGAAATGGAAAGTGCAGTTAAAAAAGATAAAGGAAGCTGACAGAGAGTGAGTTGAAAAGGACGGCACTAGGTTGGTTGAAAGAAAAAAAGAAGCCCTCACAAATAGAGATGGTGTGTGTTTGTGTGCATGAGAGAGAGAGAGTTTGTCAGAGTAGCTTCTCTCAGCAGAGCTGTTTGAATCAGGCCAAATGTCAAGTGGCTCTCTACAGTGTTTCTCACACAGCCCGATCAGATAGCCATCCCTCTTTCTCACTGTCTCTCTTTCCTGCCAAGGACAATGAGCCCTGTCTTCATCCGCTTTTATTCCTGTCTTTATGTTCTTTTCGAGGTGGCCAGGAATCTGTTGTTATCCAACTGTGATTTTGATTGCTGGCCTACGCCTGCTTGAGTGCTCAGCTTCATGTGTATGTGTGTGTGTGTGTGTGTGTGTGTGTGTAGCACAGTGACGTACCTGAAATGATATGAAAATGAATTGAAATTGTGCCGTGGTATTTACTATGCCTGGCTATCAATAATATAATATACACAGTTTATATTTATTGGGCATAAAGGTGGACTTGTGGATGACAGTATGGAGCTCCTGTATCCTATTCATCTATATTACACGATCATGATTCTATTACAGCTCATTTCTGTTACATGCTGTACAAAAATCTGTATTGAGAAAATTGTATAATATTTTTTGACAAGCAAATATCAGTTTTATTTCTTTTTTTAAATGATGTATCTGCTCATCTTGTGGCCTGTAAAATAAAACAAAAGAGAACTTGAAAAACCTGAAAGCCTTTTTTTGCCAACTTGTGTAAAGAATATTTTTGATGCTTCAGTCGATTTGGTTCAAACATCAATGCACTTACTTCAGTATTTTGACTTGTTTCTGAGTGAAACCAAAATACTGACTTAGGAAAAAGAGAGAAAAAGGCTTGTTTTTAGTGTACCTCTTTGCTATATATAGATTTATTAGAGAAAATAATTTTAGAGAATTTCAGGAGAAACATCTGAGACAAACTGAATATTAAATAAACCCTGTAAATGAGAGTTCAATTAGGTCTCCAGAGCCATGAAAGCATGACCCCTGACCAATAAAGGCTTCCTTTGGGAAACATGGAGGTCAATGAGAACAATACTCATTATGCACGTTACCATGTGTGTCATGAGAATTTCATATGGTTTCAACAGGAAAGGCAGTTCATATTGAGAATCAGCAACCCAAAACCTAGCGAGCTGCTCTTTACTGCTGCCTTGATTCAAATACTTTACAGACAGCAACTCCTCACACAAATCAAGTTTGACATCCATCATAGTCCTAAGCTAATAATGACATTCTATAGAATAGCTAAACAAATACTGCGGAGAATAATACACATTTAGTACTAAATATACATTAAAAAATAATTATATAGAATTTACATTGTTTGCAAATCTGTCATTACTAAATATTCTAATTCACTCGAGCCTTTCTGCAAAAGATACAGACTATGCTGCCTTAGAATCTGGCTAAAGTGACATAATGATGCTGCCTACCTTTTTGGACAGCCATCATATTGGAAGCGTATTTATGATGTAGGCAGTTCAGTAGGTTTAGGAACATAAATGTGTATGCGCTAAAGTAAAAGTGCATCATTTACTATGCATGTGTGTGTGTGTGTGTGAGAGAGATAAGGCTCGTTAACACCCCTGATGCTGTTCCACAGCTGTCCTCGTCCCTGTGGAAGCATTCTCACTGAGGGAATGCCGGCATCTGCAGTGCCATACTGTTCCACATCTTTCTCTGAGATTCACACACACACATTGCTGCTCGTCTAATTGACTCCGCTCATCTCTGGCTCTACCTCGCCTCCACAGGCGACTGTGCGTGAGCGAGAAACGGACAACTGAGTCGTGAGAGAAAAAGAGAGAAAAAAGAGAGGGAAACGGTACTGGAAACACATGCTCACTCTGAACATGGCTCCTCCCCTTAAACCAAAACCATAAAAACAGATTCTTTTAATTTAATTACATTTTTTTTCTTAGATGGCTTGTACACATCTTGAGCGTTCTTAAATCAAATAGCCTTATGTGAGAATTAGACTGGAGTTTACACTTGCATTCAAATGATCTTCTCTTCTGCTAAAGCTCGTAATGTGTGTGTGTACACATTCAGAAAAAAAAAAAAAAACACTCACACAAGAGCCTTTGAACAAGTGTCATTTTAGTATTAGTTTTGTTATATATTTTAAACTGGTTTTTTTTTCTGGTTTTGGTAGAATTTTAAGTAATGTTTGTTTTATATTTAGATTATATTTATATTTGTACATTTTTATTCATTTTTGTCTATAGTTTGTATATGTTTTTTTTTGTTCTTTATTTTTATTTTTTACTTTTTTATTTTTAAATGTTTTAAATGTACTTTTAGGTAAGTCTAATAGCCCTGTACTCTCAAAATGTTGTATTATATTATGTTATATTATACGAGAACTTTAAAAGGGATTTTTGTAATTTTATTGTTATTATTAGTAGTGGTAGTAGTAGTAGTAGTATTTTACTTTTTTGGAGATGGAAAGATGCTGATCACTATGAACTGTTGTATACTGTACATTTACATGTATGTATTTTGCGGACACTTTTAAACAAAGCATCTAACAACAGAGGAACAAAGCAGCTGCTCAAAGTGCCAACAATCTTTGCAGTACAGAGTTTCAGTATTAGTATTAAAAAGAAAGGAGTAAAGATTCTTCAAAAATTCTCTATTTGAGTTCCAAGGGGGAAAAAGATGGGGTAAGTAATAATAAAAAAAAGCATATTTGTCATTTCATCCAAAGTAATCCTTCAAACTCCCTTTCCTATAGGAAAAGCAGTCTGGAAAATAGATGGGTGCATGATCTTTACCCTTCCAGATATTAGGTAAATTGAACGTCTGAATATTAAGAAACAAAACAATCAGCATTGTGCTCGATCTCACATGCGAGGCTTTATTACAGACCTCAGTCTCCACGTGCTCTCTAAGTATCAAGCGCAGCCATTAACGTCAGACAATAGAAGCTTCCGGATTCACGGGCCCTTTTCATCCCTGAGAGCAGGATTTGTCAAAACAGCATGTGTTATTGAACCCGGGTTTCTCACCGTGCTCGATGCAAATGAGAGCAGCCTGATTTATTCCCAGTGTTTGATGGATTTATTCTGACAGAGGAAGTGACAGAGCTGTGACAGCCAAGCCCCCCAACCTTTTCTATTTCAATTCTTATTCTATAATGCATTCTATTCTGAAATTCTTTCTCAGCTCTCAGGGCTTTTTCTCAGCATTGTGGTGTAGAAAGGGTTGCATTATTCATGATCATATATTCATTGTCATTTCATATACCACCTCTGATTTGCATTCAACTCCATCCCCGTGCTCACTGATAACTGCGGAGACTTTGTAAATTCAGTGAGGAATAGGCTGATATGTCTTTTCAATGACTTCATTTGGGGTTTGTGATGTACACACCATGAAGTTATATGGACTTGTTGAAATGGTGTTTAATTCGACGTGGCGCATAAGCCTTGAATTACATTTGACCGAGTGTAGGGTTGTGGCTCGATTTGCAGTGGCAAAGGAACCAGAAAGCATTCATTTTTAATGAGAGCTGGTGATTTGGGACGACTTGACGATTTGAGAAGTCCAGCAGTTAAACTTTATGTAAATGAGCAGTAATGGAGGTAAGCATAAAGTACAACAGTGTATTTACGCTGAGAGGCCCGCAACAAGCAACGGGAAGTCATTCTTTCCCAAAGGGAGTTGGTTATGTGACATTACAAACGACAGAGATCACTGTCGACGCAACTTTGTGCCCCATAAATATGCATGTGAATGGAGGAAATGCAGTTGCATACAAAACAATTCTCATTACCCTGCTTATGAAAGTTGCAAACTCATATGATATATGACGTGACCAAAAGAAGATCTAAACACAATAACATAGACTTTATACATTGCTCCAACTGCATTGGTCCAAAGCGAGGCTTTAAGGCATAAAAGACTACATCTGTTCACAATATTTTTTTATAATTTGGTTGTCAAAGAATGTTAATTCAGAACACCCTGTAACATCAAACACAGAAACTCCAGTGCTGAATATTAGAAAAGTTTAGGGTTTAATAACATAACATATGCTACTTATGTAAATTAGTATATGTTTGTTTAAAATGGCATGTTTATATAATATCTTTATGGAAAATAAATGTATTGTACTTTAAATAATAATAATTGAATAAAGTCATGTTTAAAAGCTCTAAAATGAGTTATAAATGCCTGTTGCAATGTTTAATAACGTGTTTTTTATCTTATGTAACTGTAATCATGATATTTGTATTTAATAGGTGGCACTTTGTGCACTTCATACCAAGTGCACATAAACACTAATCAACGCAGATACATAAAGTGCCCCTATTATGGGTAATGAAAGGTTCATATTTTGTTTTTGGGAGTCCCCAACAACAGGTTGACATGCATGCAAGGTCAAAAACACTTTCATTGTCTTATAATATGCATTTATTTTTTACGTTATTTGCTCCACGACTCCCAAACGTTTCACTCAGCTGTTGATTTTTCCAAACCGCCGCTTTGCGTGGTGTTAATTGGTGGAGACTGGTCCATTGGTCTTATTTTTATTTCCTCATGCCTGTAATTTCTGATAAAGCAGTGTTTTTGAGCAGTGCTGTTTACAGCATTACGAGGGAAACCAATATTTTACGTATCCAGAGACGGCACCTAGTGGTGAAGAATGAATTCGCATTCGAAGAACTAGTTGGACGGGTAATATGCTAATGTTTCATGTTGAGGTCAGTGAAGTGGCTTGGGATATGTTTTAAAGACGGCTCGTTTCAATGAACAACTGGTTTCAGAGTCTACTCTTTCTTTTAAGGGGCAGTATCTTTATACATGGTGCATTTAGATTGAAAACTTTGCAGGATATTTTCATTCACTTACAGCTGTGTTACACACTGCATGAAAGCAATTTTCAAAAATCCGCAATAGGGGCACTTTAAAGCAGAGCACATCAAATATGGTAAACAGAAGCTTAACCATGCATGAGTGACATACAAACACAAACATTGGTTCTTTGCAAAAGTGCAAGAGTATTTGCGCAGTACTGTGTTTGCTTGATCACTGATTTACAAAGAACATACCATTTCAAAGTCCTGACTAATGCCTCTATTAGCGTTTATATACAGTACAATAGTCCAAATGAATAGTAGAGAGGAGTGAAAGCTCAAATCTTCTCTATCCCCAGGCCTGCAGAGGACAGTAATGCTGAACTCCTGCTCTTCCTGTAGGCCGCTGGACTGTCTGCTATGATAATGATGATGATGGGTTGAAGGTGATAATAGCTGCTGTCTGCGTGAATTCTCCAGGGTCGTGCTATGATGGATAACATCGGAGGTGTTTCGTAACATGCTGGACGTGGGTGGAGGTCATCCCTGCTGCAACGATATTGCTATGCAGGATCAAAAAAATCATGCGGTTGCCTTAACTAGTTTGTAACGAATGCATTTTTGTATCAGTTTGGCGACTGAGAATAGCTGTATGTGAGGGGTGTGTGGTCCCCCGCTGGCTGGGGTCCCGGCTGTTTGAAGCACGTTGGCTGCAGCGCTGGTTTTGATCAGCGCTGGATCTGCGAGATCAGAAAGTGGATCAGGAGCTCCCGGGGGAGCGTCATTTACACGTGCCTCCTACTGAGGGGAGAACGCGCCGCAATTATACGTTTGTTAAAATGCTAATGCTTAAAGTTGCCCCTACCAACACACACTCAATCACACACTCACTAAGGGCAATTTTTTTGCCTACACATCACTTTAAAAGAGTACTATGGTCTCAACTTACAGTATTGAACTTATTGTCATGGAATCGCTAACCAACCCTGACTGTGCCAAGTTAAATCCAGTCTATTAACTTAAGCTAATAAAGTAAGCATGGCTGTTTTCACTTGGTGTCTGTGTGAGGGAGAGGTTTGAAATCTTATCAGAGTCCTTTTGATTTGTGATTTATATGTGTGCAAACAACACCACAATGTCTGAATTACCAATTACATTTTTGTGGATGTTATTTTGTTGGTGTTATCATAAAATATTATTTTAGTATAGAAATAGTGTTTAAATTTATCACAATATAGCAAGGAACAGTTGTATTATATTTAATTTTATTATTATAGTATTTATTTATTTATATTTATTTATGCATTTTTTTGGTTTGCCATTTTTGCTACCTGGCTCTTAAGCACTAACTTGCAGTCTAATAATGATGATGATGATGACAACAACAACAACAACAACAATAATAATAATAATAAATATTCAATGTCTTTTAAAATAACAAAAACAAATATAATAATAATAATAATAATAATAATTATTATTATTATTTCCTAAATATTTAAAATCACATACATTTTCATTAATAAACCATTTATACTGTAGGTTCTTCCTGCATGCTCCTGATTACTTTCCATATTTTCTTTTCTTTTTAACTTGCATAAGCCAGTTCCGCAATGACATCATCCTACAATATGTCACATCATGGAGGAACAACTTATACATAAGAGAACATATACAAGAGCATTTGACCAGAGTATATTTCTATTATGATTCTGTTATTCCGTTATTTAGAAATTTATAGATTTTGAAAGGTGCAATGAATTTTGACAACCTGATTTTTTGTACATATTTTATATTGCTAAACAATACAGAGTAAGGTTTGCCACAAATTCCCACATATTAGAATAAAACATTTCACATCATTCTTTATAGCAGCCTGCTGAGTATATATATATATATATATGTGTGTGTGTGTGTAAAGCATCAGTTATCCATCTAATGTAGTTCTTTTTTTTTATATACATAAAAATCTTTTTGTCTTCGGTAGTAAAGGAAGACATGTGGTTCATCCACCCCAAAAGTACACCTCAAAAAATTGAAAGCCTAAATAACAAATATTGTAACTGAGTTATTCATATTTAATAATTAATCAAGTGCTTTAACAAAATCAAGTGCTTTCTTCCTTTAAACCCTGTCATAAAAACCCTTTTCTTTTTAACAAACTGAGCAACAAGTCAAAATTATTGTCTGCGGAAGTGGACAGGATGTCAGTAGTGCAACCCATAAACATTAGG
The DNA here is from genome assembly GCA_032359435.1 of Enteromius unitaeniatus. Taxonomy (NCBI): domain Eukaryota; kingdom Metazoa; phylum Chordata; class Actinopteri; order Cypriniformes; family Cyprinidae; genus Enteromius; species Enteromius unitaeniatus. The sequence goes on from JAUMHI010000064.1 coordinate 1,020,883, forward strand.
GGAAAACAACCCAGAATATTCCTTTATAAACCATCTGATTCTCATATATATCCAGTGCCTCCAGACACTGTATATATCACAGAATACAGTAGACACCCATCCACTCTGAGTGGCTAATAATGAGCTGTAATGGATGCCGGACCTACTGGATCACTGATGCCATTCAAGACTCATTTACTGAGATGACACAGCAGCCACAGGCCGAGCTCAGGAATGAGTCAGATGATATGTCAATCATTGGTCATGTGACCACAGACTGACTGCCCATTAATGTCCATCACTGTGTCTGCGTGTGCTCATCACATCAGTAATTGTGTGTCTTACACTGACTATATGTGTGAATGTGAGAGCTTGCTTGAATTGATAGTGTTATTAATGATTTACATTTTAACACTCCCATCAATCACAGCGTGTGAAGCCATGTGTGAAACTGCAAGTCACACCCCCTGTTTTTTCATGCATGTCTGTCGGTGTACTTGGGAGAAATGCCCTGTAGATGCAGGCCTCTTTTCTTCACCGCTGTGCATTACCTTGCCAATATTTACATACCGTGTATCCCTAATATTAATGGTAAATATACATATTTCAATCTTTTTTTTTCTAAACTATTACTTCCAAGCCTATAATACATATATGAGCAATATCACACCTGTAGCCATCTGACATGGATCTTGCTGATATACCGCTACCATGTGTGATATTGCATTTAGACAGCAGTTTGATGACACAAGTGTTCAAATAAATAAAGTCTTTAACAAGTCTTTTCAAGACAAATTCTTAGGAAAAAAAGTGTGCAGAACTGCTTATTCAAATCTAAAGTTGACAAGCCTCCATTACTAATTAGAAAAAAATACTTTAGAATTAGTAATGAAGGAATGTTGAGTTGCTTCATTAAAGTTTATTGCATTACTGTATTAAAAGCAGTTTATTCAGCCCAGTCTCATGACAATTCATAAATATTTTATGAGGTGGCTAATATACAAATTCGTGACCTACACCTAACCTACCCGTCACTTGGCTTTAGACAAATCGTACAAAATCGTACGAGTGAGGTCGTACAAATTTGTACGAATTAGCCACCTCGTACGAATATGTACAATATGGTCATGAGACTGTGTTGGTTTATTTATAGCATTATGTGTATTCAAAAATAACTTCCTTGTTTACAACCCTGTTTCAGTGTCTTTCAATATAAAAGTCTTTACTGATAACTCACTCAATTAACTCACAACCACAATCAAACAGACTTTGCAAACATTAAATTCTATATTTAAATACTAATATAATTTAGATAAAATATTATTTATCCATACATCATTTAAATTAAAAAAAACAACAACAACCATCATAAAATCTCAAAATTACAGAGGCAGTGCCAATATAGCCAAAACGAAACATATCTCATCGTTAAGCACCATAGAGACATCAGAGCCAGTGGGAAACTCCAGAAGATCTAGCCAGGAAGAGGCTTATCTCAGTGGGACCTTACATCTCACAAAATTCAAATAGACGTTATCTTTATTAACAAAGAGCAAATTAGAAGTATAAACCTAAGCTAAACCTATTCTCATCTAAAAACCTCTTAAAACTTTCTGTGACAAAAAAACATTTTATGTAGAATATCACAGAATACCTCTCAGCCAATCATATATATATATATATATATATATACACACAGACATATACACACAAACAAACACATTATCCAGCCACGCTATAGGTACTCATTGCTGACTGAACCTCTTTTGCTGCATAAATTCTTTCAAACAAATTCAACAAGGTGTTAAAAATATTCCTCATAGATTTTGCTCCATATTGACATAACACCTTCACACAGATTTGTCAGCTACACATCCATGATGTAAATCTCCCGTTCCTCCACATCCCGAACGAGTTTGTGACATTATCCTGCTGGAATTTGTCATCATTATACAGGTACACAGTCATAAAAGGATGGACATGGTCAGCTACGATACTCAGGTAGGCTGTGGCATTTAAATTATGCTAGGTTGTATTACAAAGGGGCAGAAAGATGCATTGTGTGGTCTGATACATTAACGAGCCTTGGGCTCCTATGACCCCGATGCTGGTCCACTGGGTGTCCTTCCTTGTAGCACTTTTGGTAGGTTCTAAATAATACATATAAGAAAAAGATTTGCCATTTTGGAGATGCTCTGACTCAGTCATCCAGCCGTCACTATTTAGAACTATTTGTCACTGTTAATTCAAGAACTGATTGTTCACTTGCTACATACTATATCCTTTAACTTGAGCCAGTTTAACAAAAAAAACAAAACAATATTGTTCACTTCACATGTCAGCGATTTGTGGTTGTGACTGACCAGTGTGAATGTTGAAAGACCTGGGGTTTTCATTTGCTTTAACAGTTTGGGAGACTCTGGTAACACTGTCAATGTTTCTTTATCACATTGCAGCTTTTTATGTTTTGTGGTGGAGGGAAAGAGCTTTTCATAAAAATGAATCAATCATGCCATAATCAGCTGTTCACAAAGACTTTTTTTATAGGTATTTTGCTATTCCCAAGTTCACAGCTTTATCATATCATGGCCAGATTTCATTCATGGTTCAACTCACTGAGAGAGAGAGAGAGAGAGAGAGAGAGAGATGTCTAAAAAGGTGTCATAGACATCTCATTACATTTTCATGTGCCACTAACTGCCCCATATCCAGCGGCTGGTCACGTGGCAAGAGCGCAGTATCATCCATGATTTAGGGAACTGCTCTGCCAGAGGCAGACGCCTGTGCTCACACTCCTGAACGTTAATTAATTTCCCGCTCGTCACTTCACACTTCCCTCCCTGCAGCCATCTTCCTCTGCTGTGTTCCAGGTAGCATCTTATGTGCCTAGGATTATTTCAGGGTGCTTTTATATTGACAAGTCAGATCCAACAAAAGTCTGCAGCCTCTTAATTGCCTTGTTAGGGCTTCAGGAAGCTAGTCTGAAGATGAGAAAGTAATCCCTGGCCAGTCCACATGTTTGCTGGAGCAACAAGACACAGGCTCATACTTAGATATGGAGTAACTACTCGTTTTTCTTTCTCAGGAAACTGTGTGGAGTTTTTCATGCTATTCAATGATCAAAAATGACTTTTCATTCATAGTTCACGAGGGTAACCTCCTTCAGACTTAATAATGTCCCAGTAGTTTACATACTGATTACAAATGACATGATGAAAATTGTAGTTAGTAATCTACAATTGTAATTCTAATCTACAGGATTATTAATCATATATAAATATAA
>JAUMHI010000064.1:1052709-1073941 GCA_032359435.1 Enteromius unitaeniatus
TTGAAAAAAAAAAAAAAAAAAAAAAAAAAATATATATATATATATATATATATATATATATTAATATAAGTATTGGGGGAGAACTTGTCCCCTCAATGTCTATGGTGGGTATGGCCCTAATCTGCAGTGCTGCAGCAATGAGTCCTAAATTAATTAGCATTTACATTTTTTGTTTTTATTTGTTTTGTTTATCCATTTGAGTACTGAGTAATATTAATTAACCACATACTTAATATATGGTTAGGGTTAGGTTTAGGGCTTGGTTTAGGCTTACTTGCATATAATTATGCATAATTAATTGTTGTTATAATAGTATGCATTTTACATGTAACAGGAACACCTTAAAATAAAGCGTTACCAAGAAGATTTGTTGAAAATGTATTAGCGGTGACACTAAAATCCTGTGATCGTGGTGTAGTTTGTTTATAGATTAACTTTTTTCATCCATCCATCCATTTATTAATTCATTCATCCACTATATGTTAATCCATACATCCATGTATTTATTCATCCACTGTCTGTCTGTCCATCAATCCATCTATCCATCCATCCAACTGCTGTCTGTCCATTTATTTATTCATCCACTGTCCATCCATGCACCCATCCATCCATCTTTCAATTCATTGGGAATTTGATTGCACTTTATTTTCGAGTACATGCATTTCCCTGTATTTACACTGCATTTACCTCAAATAAAATGCTGCATATTATATAGTAAAGATATGAGTTACATTGATCTGATTTGAGCTAGTAATTTTCACAAGTGCTTTTAAAATTTTCTGCAATAGGGTACTGTCGATGAACCACAGGTGTGCAGGTGTGCTGTCTGAGATACTTACACCCACAGTTAACACTGATGTCAGGCAGATATAAATTCCACATGTATATATATACAGTACATACATACATGTTGGGAAATTGGGTCACAGTGTCTACTGGTAATGTCAACTCAGCAGACAAGATATGCTTCAATGTCATTCTGCGTTAAAAATATGAATATTACAGTTTTCTCTTTTATGAAATTGCATTTTGAGTGCATTCATTTTGCATGTGCATCTATACTTTGCCCTTCATTTCCTAGACCTTGGTGGACAAAAGTAATAGGTGTGTGTGTGTGTGCATTAGTTTTGTATTGTGTGAGATTGTGTGTGTGTGTGTGTAAACTGGCTACCGTTCTCGGCTTTAAGTGACAGCCCCCTCCCTTGTTGGTGCATCTCTGTCTCAAAGACTAATGGCATGAGGAGAATCAATTACCACCCCACGCTGGTGCGATGGCAGTTGGGGGAGTGAGGGGAGACGGGGGTCTGTGATGGGTGCAACATACTACACACGGTCCCCACTGCCTCCACACACTGATGCTAGTTTAATTTCAGACATACTGGCCTAGGAGTCGCACCTCAGTAGAAGTTTGGCAATTAAGAGCCAAAGAAACGTCTGGCAGTTCCACCCAGGTGTATTTGATGGGGTATTTCTGGAACGTTTGCCCTTGAGAGGAAGAGAGGCTGCACACTTCCAAATACACTTACGCACCTGAAATGCAAACGCGTCCCTCCTCATTCCAAAGCGGTATCATCATAGAGCCTTGTGGGACACCATTCTCCTCAAAGGGCATTCCAGAAGGACTAGACGTATTGAAGACACACCCTTGCATCTAACAAGAAAATCCTGGATAAGTCTTTATTTTACAAAAAAAAAACATTAATTATTTGACTGAATTGTTCATGCACATGTGTTTTTTAAAGCTGTACAAAGCCAAAGGTGACAATGACAATGAATTTGAAAAGAACCCATAAAATGCCATTTGCAAAGCCCGTCTTCATGCTGTGACAAAATATGTGCACGTGGGTGAGTGTGAGTTAAGTCTCACACTTGAGGCTCACTATTGTGGACAAACCAGTTTAAACATTTATTGTTATCTCAAGATTATATGAACATGCAAACTTGTGAAATCTTGGATACAAATTTGCTCTTAGCAAAAGAATGGGTGGACCATTATGTGATGCAACATTTCAATATGCAAGAACTGGTGTATTGTCACAAAAAGGTGCGTTTACACAGACTTGTTAATGCTGCATTAATGTATTTACACAGGGATATTGCCAACTATGTATCACACACTTGAAAGTTGATTGCTGATTCTTATGCACAGCCAACAGATAACAGGATGTGCACTGACTGCCATGAGAGTGAGATGCCAATGCAAAGCAATTTGAGCACCAAAACTGCTACTGAGAAAATTAATTTTATACAGGCAAAAAAAAATCCATTATACAAGTACAGTATGCACCATAAAACAAGTTTTTACTTGAAAAAAGGAAACAATTCTTGAATTCAAAGTCCCTTGGATTCAAAAGGACAGCTAAATAGACAACAATGATATAATTCAAAGTTTGAAATTTGATTTCACTCTCTCTTTTTCTCTCACTGTGCTTATGTTGTATTATTGTTACACTTTTAAAGATGTATGTGCCAGATCTATTTAGAGAGCAACATATGTACAGTAGTAGCAGGATGAATGTGAAAATGAGATGTGTAACATCGCAAAGTGATATGTAAACATGTCATAACATGTATGTTTGTCAACACCAAAATATATGTATACCCAACATATTTATTATGTTAAAAATCATATTAAATACAGTATGTAGAATAAAATATTATCACATTCTATTTACAAGGCAAATATTTTAACAGAATAATGGTGCCAGCTGTATAAAGTAGTTATCGGACCGGTGTATTTAACACTGCATGCGTGTGTGTATGTGCACGAGAGAAAGAGACTGGGGGAAAAAAATAAATAAAAAAACTGTTGAAAGATTCCTGTTGGGGAACTTCAAATGCTTTGGCTTTTGATGTGAAGCATAAAGCCTTTGGGTTTCAGATGTCTTTGCCACACACACACACACACACACACACACACACACATCCTCAGCAACACAGAAATCAGGTCTAAGAGGCTGTGCAAGGTGTCTCTCACCTGATCTTACAAACACTGTTGAAAATCTCCATCAAACAGATCAGAATCGTTCTCACACCCACCACTTCAAAAACACCTGATGAGAGCAAAGTCTGAGAGACAAAACAAATGGGCAAGAGTTAAAGCAGACGGTTTCCTGCAATTGGGCTTATTATCAGTATTATTGAAATGGCCAATTATATATATATATTTATATTTACCATAAGAAAAAATCTGTTACAATGCTAAATTACACTTAGTCATTAGGGCACATTTTAGACTGTAAAGGCTGTTCGGCTTTATTTAATTAATTAATTAAATAATAATTTATTTATTTAATAAAAATTAATTTTATCTTCAGATAAAATCTTCAGACTCCCCTAGATGCGTTTGACCATGTGGAAATGACATCACCCATAAGAGAGAATCCTGACATTTTGGATTTAGTTTATTGTACCAGAATTTCTAAAAAGAAAATCTGGGAGAATTAAAGAAAGAGCATCATTGACAGCAGAGAAGTATCAAATGCTGCTATGTAGGGTTCATAAAATGAGGCAGAATTAAGTTTTAGTTTGTTATGATTCAGCGGTGTAGTTTAAAATAATTTCAGATAAATCTAAGTGAAGTCGATTACATTAGAGTTTAAGGCAGCTTGGAATATGAACTCATTTTATGTGGGTAAAAGCGCATGCTGGGAAATGAAGAAGCAAACAAAATGACCAAAAATCATTACGAATGGAAGATCCAAAAGCAATATTAGACCCAGCAAAACAGAAGCAAAGCATTTAATATAAGAAGCATGCAATGGAAATGTAAGTACTGCTGGGACACGTAAGACTGAGCAATATTATCATAATGTACAAAGGAGCATTAAGAAAGGAAGAAGAAAAAAGTATAAAAAATCATTTTAACAAATCTGAGAATGTGACACTTGAATCTTAACCATTCAGTTTTTTTAGGATAGTGGCATGTGTCAGGGGGAAGAAGAAGAACAGTTGAACATGTTCATGAAATCAAAAACATGCTAGATAAGTCCAAATTCAAACAAACAAACAGGTAATGTAAAATATAATAAATATTTGGTCCAGTTCTCACCATTAACAAACCATTAACTATGACTTTGAACTCCTAATTTACTTCTTTTTAATAGTTAGTAGTGGATATATATTATTTCTATGAAACACTATAAGTATATATATATATATATTGTGTTTCACAGAAATAAAATATTAGTCAACAGAAAAAGCTGAAGTGTGAGTAAATGATAACAAAATGGTTTGCTGGAATATGGTATATCATTTAAGCTGTCTTTAGTCCAGAACATTCCTTTACCAAATAAACAGACAATAACAAACACCACCAAATTAGGTTGAGTGAAAATATTTGAAACCAGATTCATCCATACACATGTGAATTATGAGAAGAACCTGTCTGAAGCAAGGCTTGGGATGCAGATGTCATTGGTCATAATGTTTCTGCTTCTGGGGTTGGCCAGGCTTTCGGGAAGTGATAAGTGTGTTCCGACTGTCATGGCTCTGAGGTCAGTGTTTGAGACGCTGGTTTGAACCGCAGCGCTTTACAAGATTCCAACTATGTGAGATGCTCCATATACTCATCTCTGGGGAAGCCACCACAGTCCGGGTGGGACACTTCACACACACACACAAACACACACACTAAAAGCCCTTCAAATGCACTGCAGGTTGATGGATAGCTTGGTGCTGATACACCCATATTTAAAGTCATATCGTAAAAGTTTTATCATTTAGTTTTTCTACACTTATGATATCATTTATGTTTTTTGTGCCAAAACACACAATTTTCTGAATCTGTTAGAATGCAATGCAATCTAATGTCTACATCAATGTTTGTAAGTACTATATAATTGTAATGTTCCATGTCTGTCTGTTCTGTTCAAGTTTGGTCTGTTCCGTTTTCCCCCCTGTCATTGTAGTTTGTTTGGTTTAGTCCTTGCCCATATTTGGTAGTTCCTGTCTTGATTTGTTCATTCACTGCACCTGTGTGTCCTTAGATGTCCCCACCCCCGTCATTAAGTGTTTTGTATTTAAAGCCCAGGTTTTAGTCTCTTTTCTAGTCTCCGGTTGTCCTGTGTTGAAGTTACATGTGTCGTGTGTCGCTCGTGTTTGTTTTGTGTTCGCTGCCTTGTCAGCTTCTTGTTTTCTCCGTGTTTCCGAATAAATGTTTAAATTCAAAGCTCCGTGTCCCTCCACTCCTTTGCCCAGCTGAGAAGTGCGCGCACACACATCACCAGCGGACCGAACGTTACAATAATACAAAATTTGCTTTATATTTTCACTTTATATTCTCTACTTGTGTACTTACATAGTAGTATGTAATCACAGTGTAAGTACACACTGGTACGCAGTATCTACAGCTGTAATGCTTCTGGTTGAATGGTTGTCACAAATTTGTAGAGATAGAAATATTACAGCTGCAGATACCAAGTGTGTACCAATGTGCACTTATACTGTGGTGACATACTACGTAAACTAGTTACTATGCAAGTACACAGGTAGGCACACAATATTAAGTGTGTCTCTGATAGCGCTGTTGTGTTTCAGGGGTCCTGAACATTATTTATCATAACAATATTATCATAAACTGTATTAATATTTGACATACATTTTTTTGAAGTTAGTGGAATGCATGAGACACATTCCTGTAACATTTAAATATCATTTTAATGGAATGGAATGGAAACTGGACAAAATTAACATTCATGGAATATTACAAATAAATGTTCAAATAGCAATATTTTGGATGAAAATAATGTTAGGTAACAAGAATTTCAGCACTTTAGAGACATCTCGAAACAATGTTCCCACAACATTTCTATAACCTCAGTTTGTTACAGGGGTTGTAACATCTGCACAGGTGGCGAAACTTTAAAATTAAAAAAAAATAAAAAAAATAAGTATCTCCAATACTTTCTTATAATTACCTCACTATGACCTGTGTTGGGGGTAATGAATAACAAGTAATGAAAGTTCTGTAATAATATTACTTTTTTCCAAGTAACAAGTAAAGTAACGGATTACTTTTTATTTTTAGAATAATATAACTGAGTTACATTTTCAAAAACGTAGTGCCAATTACGTTACAAAAACGTACCCGGCAGTTACAAAAACACTTTGTTTTCTTATTTACTGACAAGTCTCCTGTCCCCATGTTGGTAAAAAATCTGAAATACAGAGTCATTGTGCACGATGTGTGAATACAGTGTAGTGTGAATGTGCATTAATTCATCTTACTCACAAAAAACTGATTCATCAAAATGAATTAAAATAGTCTCAGTGTATGATGCAAACTACAATAATTAAGTTACAAAAAAATTATCTAATCCCATTTTATTATCCAGTGCCTTTGCTCCTGACCTTTGATGATTCAGTTCAACCACAAGCAACTAACTATTGTTCTTCATTGTTTTGTTTTTTTTTAATGCTGAAGAGCATGGAACTTTCTTGTCCTGTATTCTGCTTTACAGATGTGAATTGACAGTCTGAGGTTTAATCATGACACTTTTTGGTGTGCTTTTAAATTTGCTATAAATAAAATTTTGTTAACACTTTAGAATAACGTTCTGTTGTAAATCATTTATAAGTGATTAGTTCATCTACAAAGTCATTTACAAGTTGTGATATGTTGAAAAGCACAATTTTTTTTTTTTTTAATAAAGTGTGTAAACCCTTTGTCTCATTAGGACAGATGATATGTTGGGTAAAGATGGTAAACACATGGAGTATTTTATCACTGTGCACATCATGTGAACTTCAGTTGAGGGTAAAACTAGTTCACATTATCAGTAGATCCCACAAACTCCACACAGAACACAAATGTCAGGTCTAATACAGGGTTTACACACACAAAAATTTTTGCTTTTCAACATATCACAACTTGTAAGACACAATATTGTAATGCATTAGTTTAAAAAGTCACTTTCCCCAACACTGACTATGACTGTCCTGACTATAGGGTTTTAGAAGTCCTTTGTGGATCTTTTTTTGGACTTGTTGTAGTGTGAAAGAAGAGTTTCATAGCATATCAAACTCATATGAAAAGATCAAGAAAAATGAGATCCCACAATATGAGTCCTTTAACACTCATTTAGAAATATTTATTGCCCAGAGTCTCAGAACACATCAGTCTCCCTTTCTTATTTCCTCCTTCTCTCTGAGCCTCTCCTGACAGTCAGCACTCACAAAACCACACTGGATGGCAGACACTTTTCAAAACCCGTGGTGGCCAGAGATCCAGCCAACCAAACCTCTGCGCTGGAGTTTCCCAGGCTTACAGGGAAACTTTTCTTTCAGAACTGTGCATAAGATCTTACCCTCGTTTGTGAATGCGAAATATTGAGTGTATCCTGTCTTTCTTAATGATAAGGATTGAGAAAACACACCCAGTATACTTAAGGACGGCGCTTCTGATCGTGCAAGCTCTCTGTGGCATTGCTTTTGCGCCTATACATGTGGTTGAAGTAAGACTAATCACTAAGTTTGTGTTTATGTGTGTGCATGTGTGTTTGCGAGCAAGCGGTCGGACCCCGCCCTAAGGGACAGACATCATGCTGCACTGCATCCATCATAAAGTTTTTTCAAGATTTTTAAAGAAGCAATTTTAATATGCATGTGTGTGCGCGAGAGTTTATTGGGAATGCATGCGCCTTTGTTTTTGTGTGTGTCGGAGTGCGCTGTAGGACCCACCCAGGGGACAACAAAGCAGCACCTCGTTTCACATGAAAAGCTGGAGGCTCGCAGGGAAGTGTGTGTGTGTGGTGTGTCTCCCTCTTTCTTTCTCCTCTCTCTACCCCCTACCCCAACAACCCTTCCAAATAAATAAGAATTTTTGATTACAGTAACAAGCCCATAAATTATGCAGGCCAGCAGCCGATGAAGAACGTTTGAAAGACGGCCTGTTTTAACCTTTTCCTTCCACACTCGGTCTGTGTCTCTCTCAGGGCCGGGGAGAGATGCAAGAATGAGCCACGGGGAATCGTGTAGAGAAGAAGAGGAAGCCATGGTGAGGGCCAATAAAAACAGACCTCGGGATGGATGAAGACAGAAGATGGTGCATTTTAGGAATGGGTCAAGGAGCGAGTCAGTTAGTGAGGCTGACTAGTTTATCTAGATTTTGTTTACTCATTTTTGATCATCATCTAAATGGATGATGTTCATACAATTAGCTCTAAATCTGTGCATCCTTATGTTATTCCAGACATCATGGATCGCAAAAAAGATTAATTTACATGATTTCATTCTGTTAAAAATCTTTAGCAACAGAAATGTAGCCTACTGTGTAAATAGACTGTTTGTGAAGTTGTTTCAAACGTAACGTTTCACATGATGAGCCCTGCTGTCTCTGGATCAGCGGATGTATGAAAGCATGTTTAAATATTTCATTGTGAGTGTGGTTTCAAAGGTTGTTTTTTTAAATTGGGTAATTTGTGCAAACTTGTACACATTCATTCAACCTCACTCATACAATTTTGTATGATTTGTCTAAACCCCAGTTACAGATATGTTTATGGGCAGGGTTAGGTGTAGGTCATTCGTACTTATAAAATATGTAAAGTTTAGCAAAAATCATATTAATTCATACAAATTAGCCACCTGTAAAATATTTTACGAATTGTTGTGCTCCTTTAGAAAAAGAAAGTCTTACAGGTTTGGAATGAGGGTAAATAATTGATGACACAATTTTCTTTTTTGTAATATATATTAAAAATATATATATACAAACAGACCAGCTAGTAAATTACGAATGTCTGTATTTTTGAGCATCCTTTGTTTATTCACATTGTAGCTTTAAACCTTGTGGAAGTGTGTTAGAGGGTGACATGTTCTTCAAGTGACAGAAACTGACAAGAATTTCAGCTTTAATCACAAGGGTGATGTTTGTTATAGTTGCATTCAGTAGTTTGGTGCTAATATTAGGTGTTTTTGTGGAGAATTGTCTGAATCCTGTAAACGTACATGAGATGAAGACTCAAGTTTTATAAATGTTTTAACCATGCATGATGCCACCATATTCAGTACTTTGTCTCACAGTGAAATGATACAGCCCATTGTGTTTTGCTTAACAGCGTTGCCAAGTCTGTGTTTTCGGGCTACTTAAACACTGTTGCAGCAGGTTGAAGTGTCCATAGTAACTTTATATTATGCATGTAAAATGCAAATTCCCCCTGCCAGAAATGTTTATTGTACCTCCCAGAACACGATTTTTACTGGGGGGACACCCTCAAAAGTAAAATATTTTTTTTGTCGTTTTTTTGTTATTAACCTAAAATCATCCACCTTGCTGTGGCTCACAGATCTCATTCATGCTAGTTTGTGATGTGCTGTCAATAATGACATACAACAGACAGCATATTGAACAAATTTTAATGTTTAATGTTGTAACTGTGATCACAATTTCTGTTTGCAAGCATTGACTCTCTCTGATAAAGTGTATAAAGAAGCTTTCTAATCTGGAATCACAGAGACCACTGTGATATTCAGACATTAAGTATGGCAATATCATAACCCCGCTTGCTAATGCATGTCTGTGTAACATGATATACATGTTAGCACCCCTCCCCCTTTTACAGAAACACACACAAATGAAGACACCACACACCCAAGCATTCTCACACACACACTAAGACACTTGAGGCAATTTGGCGCCTTCTCGAACCCCATTTGCCAGTACAAAGAGGCATTGTTAGTTAGTAATGTTAATGAGCTCAATATGCCCTCGACTGGAATGTGTGAAAGCAGAGGCCCAGGCTCTCTCTCTCTGTGTGTGTGCCCTCATTCCCACATTTTTAAAGGAGTTGCCACCCCCTCACTCAGTCTCTGAACATGACTGGCATACAGACAGTCGACGGAGGGGTCTGCGAGTCGAACACAAGCTAGCATGTGTTTGTGATGGTCATGCACATGGGTAAACGTGCAACAGGCACACCAGCTCCAATCACAGATGCACCGTGGATCTTAAACAGACTTGTGTTTGCTCATTCACAATAATGCACAAACCTTTCATACACAGCTGAGTGATTTACACAAGCAGGATGTGTCCCTGGCAGAGCATTCTTTGTAGTTTCTGGAACAACACTGATATCAGACCATCATGGCCCTAAATATAACCCTAGAACAAGAAATAATGATTAGCCAAAGGGCAAATGTAGGGCTTAAATGTTTTTTGAACTTTAAAGGAATTAATGTTTGGAAAGAAGAAATGTAATTCTATTGCTAAATGCTGGTATCTGCAAGTCTGTTGTTGTGTAGTTGTGAACAACTAGTCAGAAACTACAGTAACAGATGTATGCAAATAACTAAAACTTTATCTTTTCTAAAATAATAATAATAATATTAATAATAATAAGCATGAATGCCAGAGTGTTGATTAGTTGTAGGCTGTATGTTTTTGATGCACTCTAAGGAACAGGCTCATTAAAAATCAGAAATGAGTTACTTTTTTCAGAAATGTCACGTTTTCACATGGTCACACTTTAGTTTGGAGACTAATTCTCACTATTAACTTTAACTTTTGCCTCAATAAACTCCAAAATCGATGCTTATTAATAGTAAGGTGGTTGTTTCATTTAGGTTTGGATTGGATTAAGGAATCTAATAAATTATAATGCACAATAAGATATTAATATGTGCATTATAAGTATTAATAATAAACAGCTAATATATAATATGGATGCTAAATCCCAACTAGTTAATTGTGTTCCCTGATTCAAAGTCCTAGTTATATAACCCCATTAAGGGTTCCGTATAGCACTTTCAAAGCATAGTTCAAAGCACAGCCAATATTATGTGTGATATACTAGTTAATATGAGAATTTGTCTTGGTCAGCATCATAGGCAGGCAAGAACAAATAATTTCAAACTGAGTATTTTCTGATTAAGATCCTGATCTTACTTCGAAACATCAAAAAAATCCTAAAAGGTAGAAAAGCCAATAAATAAAGTCAATATAAACAGAAGGTCAGCCATATTGTCACATAAAAACAAACCCCAATGATTCCTTTGCATCAAACCAACATGTTTGAGCCTCTGTTCTAATTTGATTACTCTATGTGTATGTTCTTATGTCTAGATCAGCTCATCGTTTAAAGGGATTGTATCTTTTTAGGAAATATTTTTTATATTGAACAAAATTCACAAGTTATGAACGACATGGGGTTGATTAATTAATGACAGATTTATTATTATTATCATTATTATTTTTTTGGTTTGTTTTAATAATTAACCTTTTAAGCAGAAAAATAAATGTGTTTGAAGATGTCATGAAAGGCTACATTGCTGTTACCTTTTTAGATTTGCTTAATGCCTAAACAAATAAGAAACACTTATTTAACAAAAAACACTTATTAACAAAAACTGCTCTCAAAGAAGAATTTCTTAAAATCTTTTTTTTTCATTTTGCATGGGGTTGGTGACGATACTCTAGAATAAGAATACATTGTTCTTCATTTATAGCTGCCCACTCCTCCAACCCCCAAACTAACTATTTGCCACAAGTTAAACTCTTTTTTGTGTTTTTTTAGTTTCCTTCTATTCTCGTGCATGTGGCTTTATTTCTTCCCTGCGCTGCTCTCAGACCCCAAAAATAGTCCAAAAAGTCTCTAGTTAAGAAAGAATTTCTCTGTTCAAAGGGAATATCTAAACCCCGAGCATTCAGTTCCGTCTGGCTTTGGTTTTAACTTTACGAGCGATCTTTCGTTCGGGTTTGGTCTTGTTTTCCTCTCCGAAACTTTCTCTCTCTACCCACTCTCTGTTTTTCAGCAGACACCCCTAGCCATTAAACCATTTTTTTAACTCTGTTCGGCCAATTTATGTTGGTTAATTTAGCGTAAAACGAGGCAACGGCCAAAGCAGTGGTAGCGGTGGAGGCCTTGTGCTGGATTCCTCATGTTTTGCGCTGCGAGGGTTCACGGGTGGTCCGGCGCAGCAATCATCACACGCTGCAGCAGCGGGAGACTGGACATCATGCGTTGGGGTCTGGTGGAAAATAGACATTTAAAGAAGATCTGATTATTGCAGGGTGCAGAATCGAGTCTTAATGTATGGGTTTTTATATCGCTGTAGATTCATCATGCGACAGTTCAAACCGTGTAGGTTATTAAATAAATGTTGTACCTCAATTTAAATCTTGTTTCGACTGCAAAAAGATCAGTGCACACCATTTTTCACGTTCAAATTCACCAATGTTAGTCTACTCTCCTGTCTGGTTTGTTTTGTCGAAACAAAATGGCAGATTCTGCATTATGACTGGTCATATTGCCTGTCAATCAAGCTCCTGGCGAAGGATGAATTGAATCAAATTGGTTCAATAGGATATGCCTGTCATAATCACACAGCTGTGAAGTCACTTATGCTGATTTCAAATCTTTTAGATGTTGCTGGTTGAACATGGCACTTCATGACTTTTTCTCAATTACCTGTTAATTATTTTTATTTTGGTTTATTAAATGTTTAATTCATCAAATATTCTATTTTACATCATACTAACGAGTTCCGTTATGCACAAATTCGCTCTTTAAAAATACTGCTGATTGCTAAAATGCTAAAATATATAGATTGTATCATATAGAATAAACAAACAGAATACAATGTATTTACTGCACATACTGTATGTTTCCTTGCTTATTGCACCCCAGAGCATGATCCATTTAAGGAAAAGTCCATTTAATGTCATACTAACAAGAAACTATGACAATACATATGTATCTTGCGAGGTGGCTCATGTGATTTTGTACAATTTGACTAAACTCAAGTTTTTTTTTTTGGACAATACTTGTCCTTCTTGACCTGAGTGCGGTCTTTGATACAATCTCGCACAAGATACTCCTGGACAGGTTAGCTTCTACATGGATCACTGGCACCCCCTGTCCTGGTTTAGGTCTTAACGGTCGTACTCAGTATTATCAAATGAAAAACCTTTAAATCAGGACCAACTACAGTTACTACTGGAGTGCCTCAGGGTTCTGTTTTGGGCCCACTCTCATTCATCATCTATTTACTTCTTTTTGGTTGTATTTTTAGAAAATAAGGGACTCATCTTCATTGCTATGCCAACAACACCTAGTTCTACTCATCTTCTAAAACCTCTAGTTCTTTTCCTTCACCTTTCTTGACTAGATGTTTAGCTGAAATTAACATAGAAGTATACAGCAATTCTTATTCATGCACTGGTCACCTCACATATTGACTATTGTAATGCTCTCCTACTTGTCTTCCTTCTAAACTTACACTGGTATAAACTCCAATTGGATGAGGACTCTGCAGCTTGTATTCTTTCTAGGACTTCTCCAACATTTACACTGGCTCCCAGTCAAGTATTGCATTGATTTTACAATTTAGCTCCTCAAATTTAAGGCCCATCACAACCTTGCTCTGCCGTAACTTACTGATTTTCTCCACATATATACTCCTCAAACTCCACACTCTCAAAACTTCACACTCAATCTCTCTTGTGTAGCTGTATATATGTTTAAACACCATGGGAGCAAGAACCTCCCAGCAGACGCTATGGGGAACGCCTCCAGCGTTTACAGCTCTGGATGTGTGTGAAATCAGACCAATGAAATGGCCCGACATCACAGGCGGTGACGTTACTGGCCGGGAAGCATATGAGCACATGGGATGCAACCGGCATTAGCATTTTGCCATTCAGCAAAGCATGCTGTGACTGTGTGTGTGAGAAACAGATCAGCGTTTTCCCAAGCATATCCAAAAAATGTCGAAATCCACTATGAAAAGTGATCGGGGTGACAGTGTGTCACTGTATAGAGCATGTGTTTACCCCTGCAAGTGTTTTATTACACCGGGTGATTCACATGAGCTGTGTGTGGCTTGTCTGGGTGCAGAGCATGCGGCATCATCTCTCGATGGAGCTGATTGCCCTCACTGTGAGAAACTCTCAGTGCGCGTGCTGAGATCCAGGGAGGCTCTCTTTGAGAAGGGAGCCTTCACTGCGACTCACCGCAGCAACAGACTTGCTTGTGCCGAGGCTGAGTGGAGAAAGCGCTCGTGGGGATCACAGCGGGAAGGATCCGCAGCTTGTGCTTTCGGTCCGGCGCTGCCCATGAGACTGAGGAAGCACGCGCTGCGGATCCTTCCCACTCTCAGGGTGGTTCAGCACTGTTGCTCTCTTCATCTGCGGAAGAGGAGTTGCACAGTGCTGAAGAAGCGTCTTCATCGCCCCAGTACGAGGAGTTATTGGAGGTGGTGACCCGGGCCGTTGCTAAACTGAGGTTAGAATGGCCCGATGAGGTTAAAGCTGAGCCGCGCACCAGCAAGCTGGATGAACGTTATCTGCGGGCTCAGCCATCACCTTCAAAACGGAGCCTTCCATTTTTTACCGATCTCCACACCGAGGTGTCGAGATCGTGGAACAAGCCGTATTCAGCCAGGTTCTTTCACTTATCCACCGATTTTTTACGCCAATGTTTGTGGCGTGAGAGAGCATGGCTATAGGACGGTGGCACGCATCGAACAGACGGGCTATCTGTCTCCCGCCGCGGCATCGTCCTTGAAGGCTCCGTCCCTTCCCTCCAGGCAGCTGCGAACATCTTCAGCACTGGTTGGGAAGGGGTACTCGGCGGCAGGTCAGGCTGCTGCATGTCTGCACACAATGTCAGTGTTGCAGGCATACCAGGCTGACCTGCTTAGCGAGTTGGATGAGAAGGAGATTGACATCAAAGAGCTCAGGAGGACTGCTGACCTCTCACTGCGAGCCACCAAAGAGACCGCACGTTCTATTGGCCGGTCTTTGGTGGCTGCAGAGAGGCATCTCTGGCTAACCCTGTCAGATGTTAAAGAGAAAGACAGGGCATGCCTGATGGATGCCCCACTGGTGCATCAGGGCCTGTTTGGCGATGCTGTCAATATCGGCGTCGACAAGCACCAGGAGGCACGCAAACAGGCAGCGGCATTTCAGCGGTTCCTCCCTCGCCGGTCTATACAACTCGCAGGGCTGCTAGGTGGGAGCAGCCCCAGCCGAGTACTGGCTCCTCGTACCGGGAAACGCAGAAGCGGAGTGTTGCTGAACAAGCTCCTCCTAGAAGAAAAAGGCAGAATTGGCGGCGCTCCGTGCAGGGGACTTCACAATCTAAGCAGGACTTCAGAGTTGTGCTTCAGGCTAAGAGGACCCCTCGAAAGAAGCCCTGAGGTCCCTGCCTTAGGGCTTCAGAGGGCAGCCCCCCAGCAGACACACGTTTTCTCCTCAGTATACGACACCCATCAGTCCGCAGTGCCCTCAGGAGGTGTTTTCACTTACCCTGCCAGAGATCCAGGGGGTGAATGCCTCCAGCGAGTACCAGCCTCAGTCTCAACCCGACCCGAGAAACATCTTAATGGGGCTGAGGGCCAGTACATCAGGCACTTGCAGGGAACTGTCCGCAACACCATCTGGGGATTGCCTTGAGTGGCAAATTTTTTCAGTCAAATGCTTACAGTCAAGCAGGTTGTGTCACAAATCAAGTCCGAGGATTGGTTTGTCACAATAGATCTGAAAGATTCGTATTTTCATGTATCCATACTGTCACGGATCACGCCTCCGTGGCCCTCTCCATTGGACAGCAGCGGGAACCTTCACCCGAGTTTTAGTTCCTACCCGGACCCTATTCACCCACGGACCTCAGCGCTTTTCGCGCCGTTACGCCCCTTTTCTACAGCATTTAAGGCCGGGCTTTTGCCATGGACAGACGCGAAGTATCGATTTGCCCCGGCTCTCGATTCCAAGCGTTATTTCCGTGTTTTTGACTTCCCGTGTTTGATTTACTGTTTTGTTATTTGACTACTGTTTCTCTGCCGCCTGTCTTGACTCTTTGCCTGTCCCTGACCACGATTCTGTCTTTGCCTTGTACACTGCTATTACCTGTGCTTGACCCATTGCCTGACTGACTACGATTATTAAAAGCATTTGCATATGGATCCAACGGACCCCCGCGAATCATTACACATACATCCTTCGCACAGGAGATATCTGAGGTTTGCTTTCGGGGGCAAAGCATACCAATATCGGGTTCTCCCCTTCGGTCTGTCCCTCTCACCCCGTACGTTCACGAAATGTGTGGATGCAGCTCTTGTGCCGTTGAGACTTCGAGGCTTCAATTATATAGACGACAGATATCTCTGGTCACATGCTGACAATTAAAACCTCTATTCTGCTTGCACTATGTTCTCTGAGGAAAGTGGGGGACCTTCAGGCTCTTTCAGTGGCTCCTTCCCACTTCGAATTTGCCCCAGGCATGACAAAGGCTTTTCTGTACCCTCGAGCAGGTTACAGCCCGAAGGTCCCTAGAGTTACACCACAGCCTGTAGTGCTGCAGGCTTTTAACCCTCCTCCCTTCAGGGAGCCCGACCAACGGGAGCTGAACTGCATATGTCCAGTGTGAGCATTGGACCTCTACGTCCACAGGTCGGCACTGTAGCGCAGATCTGAGCAGCTCCTGGTCTGCTTTGGTCCGCCGAAAAGAGGACTGGCAGCGACCAAGACAGTGAGCAGGTGGAGAGTTGATGCTATTAATACTGCGTATGAGTCACCTGGCCTCCAGCCGAGCTCACTCAACGCATGGGGTGGTGGCTTCTAAAGCCCTTCAGTCAAGGGTCTCCCTGGAGCAGATATGTGTGGCGGCGGGGTGGTCTACCCCTCACACTTTTGTATGGTTCTATAATTTGGATCTATAATTCCAAGAGCCACACCCGGTGCTGCGGTGCTTGGTGAGTAGGCACACACACTAGGCAGGGCCGTGAGAGTGTGAGGGCATTGGCATCTCATTCCCCATAGCGTCTGCTGGACGTGGCTCAAGTTCCTGAAGAGGAACGTCTCAGGTTACGACTGTAACCCTAGTTCCTCGAAGGAACTAGACGCCGCCTCTAACCAGCCACACCCTCAGCATCCCTGCCGGCTTTGCTTCATGACAAAAGGCTAATGCCGGTTGCATCCCATCTCATATGCTTCCTGGCCGGTAATGTCACCGCCTATGATGTCTGGCCATTTCATTTCACACACATTCATACCCATAGCGTCTGCTGGACGCGGCGTCTCGTTCCTTCGAGGAACTAGTGTTGCAGTCTTATCCTGAGACGTTTTTTGTCCCCTCACCTGTGAAACTCTTCACCCCAATATACGGAACAGTAATAGCCTTAATTCTTTTAATTCTCATCTTAAGACCTATCTCTACAAGGGCATTCTTATAACATGCTCTTTTAATTGTTCGTATTATTGCTCTTCTAAGCCTTTATTATACTTATGATGTATGTATGTGTTGTTGAATTTTGTAATGCTGGCAAGACTTGTTTATTTATTTTATTTAGTTTCACTAGTTTGTTTGTTGTAGATGAACATGGGTGTTTAGAAAGGCTCCATTAAATACAATTAATTATAATTATTATTATTATTAAGTGATGGGTAGGTTTAGTACAGGGTTAGGTGTAAGTCATTTGTGCAACTCAAAAAAAAAGTTTTTACAAGTAAGCTTGTACAAATTTGTTAGAATTAGCTGCCTTGTAAATGATGTATGAATTGCTGTGAGATGAGGCTAAGGGATATTCATTTCCATAAGTGAGATTTTGTCTCTGTAGTGTTCTTTTTGGCAGAGGCTATTTATACTAACTCCAACGACTAAAGTAGGATTGGGGTAGTCAACACTAAAAGAAGATGACCATTAAATTTAAATTTCAATGACATGGTAGGGGCACTTTCTAATGTGATCAAACCCGAGTTCGAATCCGCCTTTTGACAAACTTTTTTTCCCTTAAAAGTGCATCTAATAATAATTATACATAAATAAAAAGTTTTTTTGCTTGTTTTACCAACGCAAACATGATAAAAATTATGCAATGTAATTCAAATGCCAGCTTGTATCTGATGCACACTTTTTTTTAAATTATGCATCACATTGTCTACTAATGCAAATCTGTGAATCTTTCCATCCATACCACATACCACACAAATTATAAATAGAATAAGTACATACACATGAAATATTAATTTGAGTTTAAATTATTTTATTATTTAAGAACAAAAAATCTATAGAGTAAACAAAAATATGACCCTATAACACAGCTATTCAGGGAATCAAGGGTAAACTGGGGTATAATGGGGTAAGTTACACAGTTTAGCATAATTTTAGAAAAGTGTTTGACTGCAGAATATTGTGATTGGTATTCCAAAGAGCCATGTAATAACTTTCTACATATGCACAAATGTAAATTCACATCGGCTGGCTACGGGAACGGCTCCTCTGCAGACACACAAGGGTCATTGTGTGTAGCTGGGGGCCACGGCTGGCACACAGCTGGGCACCTCATTTCCATTGGCTCTGCAGCAGCTCTCACAAAGGGCCCGCGGAGATGAAAGCACACGCATATGCGTATGTATGTGTGGTCAAAAATAAACTCTGTCATATTCACCCAAGAGTGTGTTTGCCCGCGTGCACAAGTCTCCTCAGAGGTCAAGACACTACAGTCCTCCCACCAAATATTCAGCATCGGATTGACTCTAATTTCTTTGATCAGCAACACCAATCAGAAGCACAATTATTAGATCCTCAGAGTCTCCAAAGAGCGCTCTAGCACACTTAAACAGACGAAGAGCAAGTCTTCTGCTCTTCCTTGAAGAGACTTACAAGTCCACAAGTGGTTGTGTGGATTTCAAGTTGAACTTGAATTGGCATGAACACTTTATGATACAGATGCAGATCAGATGTTTTGTACATATGATTACATTTCTGTACCACGATCACTACACTACTATTTGTGCATTTGAAAAACTATAGCAAGTCCTCATGGTCTCTGGACCCACTCCTCTACACAACAGCACAGAGCCGTATCAATTAATGCCAGTGGGAAAGGCTCATACCAAGTGCCAAGAGTCTTAATGGAGACATGTGTAAGTCATTACCACAAACACATTGAGAGGGAAGCAGAGGGAGATGGAGGTGGGCCGCGTGCGGTGAGCTCATGCAAGCGTTGCCTATTTCTGAACTTACATGCAGAACCTGCAGGAAAAGCAGCGGTAATGTAGAGTGACAGTAGATCTGGGCCTTAGAGTGCAGTGTGACCTTACGAATCCCCAGTCAAGATCAAACCCACCTTCTGTGCTAGCATGTCCTACATCAGCCGAGACCACTGGCCAGACTGACACACTGCAATAGAGTGGAAAGTCATGCAACCATGGGCATTTTTTTTCATTTATTTATTGTTTTCTAATTTATTATTTTTTATATTTATTTATTTTTTTAAGGAAGCACTGATACAAGTTGTGGCTCACCTCAAGCATGTTTCCACTTCAACTACTACTACAACTAGTGAGTGAGATTTATTTTACATAATAATAATAATAATTATTATTATTTATTTTATTTTAAGTGGAGTACCAATACGGGTCTAGTCTAACGTAAATGTAAAAACTGAAATACATAATCAATCTAGTTTAGTTTTAACATTTAGATTTTGTTTCACAGAAAATATAAGTCTAGAATGGCATGAGATTTGCTTTTTTATTTATTTATTTATAAATCTCTTTATTTTAATCCACTTGCCTTAAAAATCTCAAGCATGACATTATTGGGATTGTTTTATAAGTTATATGTTTGTCTAAAAATAATACAAGGTAATACCAATTTTTTTGGACATCTGCCATTGCAATACCACATTTGTTGCACAGGACATCATGGAAATGCCATAGTCTCTCTGACATACCATACTGGTAAAATAGCAATGTCGGAGATCCATGCGCAGTAAATATCATGGGGCATGACCATGACAGTATATAATATATCAGAGTGTCATCTGGTACCATCCCTCTACCATCTTACCACCACAGTGCTGAAATGACGACCCTTCCCATGTCCCTGTTTTGATCTCTGTCTGTTGTAATTGGCGCTTAATTATACAGAAACCAAAAGCGAGGGAAAAATGTCCCGTTCCCATGTGCGTAAGATTCCATGAATATATCTGACTGCGTGTCTTGTGTGTAAATACACTTGTGTTTGTAGGTCTCAGGACACCCAGGGCCAAAACAATGGGAAGGCGTTGCACGTCACACTGCTCCTATTGTTCCCAGGTCCTCCTTTTCTCCCTCGCTCTCTCCTCCACACTCTCGTGTCTAGCCTTGGGAGTCTGTCTGACAGCGGCAGCCTGTAATTGGACAGACACTGGATTCCTCGGTTGGGTGTGTGTGTGTGTGAGGGGTAGTGCAGCCATAGTAGACTCTTTGGAGCCGGTCACAGCGCTGCGATTATAGTGGCAGGGGAAAGCGCGGCTAGATGTCTCCCAGCAGCCCCGTCTGTAAATCATGTCACATAGCAGTGAGCCTCTCCATCTCTGCCTCTATCCCTCCTTTGAGCCAAGCCTCTGCTCCTCTCTTCTCACCCCGTGCTTCCTGTCCCTCTGTGTCCTCTGACCACAGTCACTTCAGGCCAGCGTCGAAGCAGGAACACTCTAAGCTGGCCTTAAAGGAGTACTTCACACAAAAATGAAAATTGTCATCATTTTCTCACCCTGATGTCATTCCAAGCCCTTATGGCTCTTTATCTTCTGTGAACACAAAGAATGATTGATAGGCGAAAAGCACACAGCTCCAGAAAACACAAAATATCACAGCAAAATCATTGTGTAAATTTAGATGTTTTTGGGGTGCGTTTAATTTAGAAACATTGGGCCTCATTCATGAAATATTGGTAAATATAGGAGTAAATTCTGTAAGTATATTTTGTAAGTAAAACAGACCTTCCCGAAAACTCTCCTTTTGATTCACAAATACTTTGTAAACGTCTGATTTGATATTAAAACATGTATGTTAATGATGTCCAATCATTAGTAAATTAGCCTAATCCCTGCTTATGAATTACAGCTACACAAATTGTGTGTCCAGGAACACAGTGGTCTGGTCTACTTTTTCAGGTATGGCTGCAGTATATTGCATAATTGCAAAAGAGGCCATATGCCTAAAAATAAACATTTAATATAATGTGTGTCCACCAAAATGTTTTTAGGCAGCTGAAAAATTGCAAGGCTCCTTCTGAAAATGAACAAATGGTGGCGCTGGTGGCTATGATTTGGAATATTTACAGCAATAATGTATTACTAGTATCTCATTTTGAAGAATATTAAGTGGAGCGGAGGGTCTTGTATCATGCTGAAGGGGCTTATTTCGCGATAACTACCGGCTGTATCTGCATTATCCCACTTATTATACGGCTACTTGCCACATAAGGAAAAAAACTGGACATGAATATGAATTTGAAACATTTTA